>KN805361.1:3584164-3878309 GCA_000818905.1 Trebouxia gelatinosa
AAATCTGAAGCAAATCCTTGTGCAAATCGGAAAAGAACAGCATGTGCATGGCAAGCAGCCATNCCAGAGAGGCATGATGCAACTATTTTGACTGGTATCCTAGACTTGCCAGCAGTGAAGGCTGTGCACCTGTGAGCTATTCTGAGCTCGCTTTCCAAGCGCAACAGCAGCAGCTTTGTCTGTCCCAAAGCAGCTAAGAGGTGCGCCAGCTGCCTCCACAGGTTGCCACCGCTCTTGATAGCCTCTTGGAAAGCTGGAGGCTGTAAGTGACTAGTAGCTGAAGAGCCATCAGCTACAGATGTCTGCAGCATGCTTGTAGTCACGCCTGCAGACAATGCATGCATAGTCAGATGGTGCAGGTGTTCGGGTGTGGTGGGGTTGAACCCTGACCCTCTGCATAAACCACCACCTCTAGGTAAGTAGTTTGCTCTGACCTTTGGGCAAACACCGAGGCACATGTTGCAGTACTGTTCACTTCACTCTATAGCTCCGGCCTCACTGCAAATTCAAAGGCTGCATTGCATTGTATTGTTGCATCAAGTTTGCAAGCGCTCACACAGCAACTGTTGACAAACGTGTCCAATACATTAGCGATACGCTTACAAAGCCTCACACCTTGACTCAAATCATGGTCAACTATGCTGAATCCAAATACTGAAACCTGCTTGCAAAGCCTGCAGTGACTGTGTATGTCAGTACAAGCGGTACCGTTATCCTGCAGTTGGGCTGTCAGCTGCGGTAAGCCATCTTGTATCCGTACATCCAGAAGTTTTCTGAGTGACTGCAACCCCGCCACTCCTAGCGCCCCTCGCAGACTTGCAATCAACCTACATCAGCATTACGCATGGGGTCCGTGTGCACGCGNCTCAGCAGGACGGGGTTTGAATGGCAATGCGCCTTCTTTCATCCCAGCATCAGTGGCTGCCTTGCCTAGTGTCAGCAGCAGTGGTGCAAACCTTGCGTCTTTGGGTAGCGGTCCGGTCAACGGCCACACGAGTCACATCTCCTACCGCAATGCTGCTGCTGGCATTGCTGCTGTTACTGCAGTGACCAGGAGGTTGGGTTCTGACAAGCTATGCTTTGCCACCTCTGCTGATGCTGCATCTGCTGCTGCTGTNCAGTGACCATGTCAGTATGCTACACTGTGTTTATACTATGTTCAATCACAGTGCAGCTGATCCTGCCCATCAGATACATGATGTGACTCGAGCTTACCTGGACACAGCTTATGTGAGTTCTGTTGTTTTGGCTTTACAGGTCTACGATACCTCTGCAGCATGTTGGACTGCAAGTGCTGCTGGGCTATATTTNCTCGACTCTCATCTGAAGCTGAAGTTCGCAGTGCAGAGTCGGTCACTCTGATCACGCTGCAAATTTCAGACCGGCGTTGCCAGCCAGGGCCTCAAAGCGCTGATTTACTTCAGCTGCCTCTTCGCTGGCATGTTTTGCTGTCACGTCGCTTCTGTGCCTGCTGCTTGACACTGCTACTGTGTCCTGCCAACTTGACAACCTGCTGTCAGATCAGCTGATACTCGTTGCTCTGTTGTCTGCTTGTGGCTGGTAAGGGCTGGCCTGTGTGCGGCTGTTGCTCCTGCCCTACTGCTAGGCTTTGACAAGCTTGCAGTGCAGCAGCAACAGCAGCANAGTTTATGGGCATTTTTGCGATTTCTGATCCTCAATTCAAATCTGACAACTCCCTAAATTCCTCAACTATGCGCCTGCTGCAGCAGGCTGTCAACGCTAGCCAGCACATACCTGGCTTCGGAACTGCTTGCTTGTTATAGGTCACGGGCAACACGCTCCAGCCAGATTCCAGCAGTGTCAATATGACTGATTTGCATACCCTGGCAATGCTGCTCTAGCACTCGAGTTCCTGGTGTCTAACCTGCTCATGTTACCTTATAGATGCAGGTGAACAAGTATTGTTTTGGATCTGATACAAGGTGAACCTGCATTCTCTAAACATTTTGCAACTAGCAAAGTTCGGCAGGCGTATCGTTTACGGTCGCTTACAGGCTCGTTTGTTGCCTGAAGGGTTTACAAGATGGTCTATGCTATTCTGTGCTGTAACAAGCCGTGATTGCCCTTACTAGCGCAGCACTATAGTGCACAAGTGCAGTGGTGAGTCGGTACTAGAGCGTGTCGCAACGGTGCAGACAAGCGCCCAGTCATGCACCGGTCAAGGTGTGTCGCTTGCCGTGTCAGACGACGAGGAGTATACTGGTAACCCTCTGGCAGGCTCGGACTGGTGTCAACAGTTTCAGCTGGTGAGAAAACTCAACGCTGGAGCGTGCGGCTTCGTCTGGTGCTGCGAGGATGTTGCTAGCGGTGCCCGGGTGGCAATCAAGTTCATACCAAGGCACGAAGACACGCTCGACAAAAATGTCGTGCGCGAGATCATTAACCACAGTATGCTGGGACACCCACATATCATTGAGTTCAAAGTCTGTTTTCTTACCAACCAATACCTGGCGATAGCTATGGAGTACGCTGAGGGGGAAGACCTTCTTAGGCAAGTTCGTGCTGGGCCTTATGTCTTATGGTACACCTACACTGTTTAGGCAATGACACAGCATAATCTCCTGTGGCCAGTAGATATGTCAATCGCAAGCGAGGTGTGTCAGAAGATGAGGCTAGATGGTTGTTTCAACAGTTGATACTGGCTGTAGACTACATGCACAGGTAAGAACAGTACTGAAACCAAGTGTGGCCAGCACACAGCACAGCAGTATGGCCTGCAGCTACATAAATAATGGAAACCTGCAACGCAATTTACCGCTGCACAGCATCAGTATAGCCTTGCCTCCCTGTGCAGGATGGGCATTGCAAATAGAGACATTAAGCTAGAGAACATCCTGCTCAGCAGTTCAGAATACAAGCCCCTGCTGAAGATGTGTGACTTTGGATACTCCATCAACACCGATCACAGCGCTCCTGAGACAGCTGTTGGAACGCCAGAGTACACAGGTGCATTGAGTCTTTGCCAGCTTGAGACCATTAGACAGCTCACACATTTTTGGCTGACAGAGTCATGGCAAGCCGTAAAATATTGTTTGCAGCTCCGGAGGTGCTGCACACAATGAGACGCAAATATGACGGCAAGCCAGCAGACGTATGGTCGTGTGGTGTGGTGCTGTACACAATGNACTTTTGGAACTGCAGTCAGTATGCAGTGGTCTTGCCGTCGAAAAGCGTCCCGTCATTGAGAGCATTCAGGGCGCTCATGCTCTGTTGTTGAGTGCCATTGCAATTATTGTTGGGTTAGGTTACTTGGTTACCAAGGCACGAGAACTAGCAAATTGCCCGTTCAAAACTTGAAAAGAATTAGTTTGACCATTGCTGTCGAGTGCAGTGCCGCGCGTTGAAACCGCCTGCATCAAGGTCGCTGCGTGCTTTCTCAACGAGACCAGCTTTGCGGACAACATAGTCATACTTGAACACGCTCTGCGCACGAAGCCTTGGCGCAGCCACATACACACATGGGCGCAGCCGATGAGAAGGACGTGGAGCGGGGACCGCTGTTAACTCCGTCNAGACAAGCAAGGAAAACACCATGCGCGTTGCATTTAAAGGCAAAGGCAGCCTATGGGTCCCTTTGGCGCCTACAAGCTGACATGGCAAGTGAGGCCACTTTTGTCAGGCAGCGCATACGCAATGACCGAGGCCCAAGTACTCACTTGACAAGACTTCTTCATCGCAAATCAGGTATGTTGATGCATAGCATAACCCAGCATTGTGAGGTGCTGTGTAAGCCTGACACAGGTGCTGGCATGTTGCCAGTGTGTGCTCCCGTCTCTACACATTCGCTGGGTTCACACTTGTCATTGCATACACACAATCAACCTGCAGCAAGCAAAGTTTTGGGTGTGTGTTTGGCTCACCAAATGCAGCCAAGTCAAGCGTGTAGAGTGCAANTGTCAGGGTGGTGCACAGTGTGAAACATCGCACTTCCACCACCTGAGTTGATTTGGACCTTGCTCAAGTGTCATGAGTGCTGACATAGGCAATGAGCCATCTGCAACTAGCAGCACTCAATCTGCATGACCTCTGCATCCCGGTTTGCAGTGTTGGCAGCGATTGGCTAATGCAATGATCAATACGCTGGTGCTTGTATTCTATGGTTCACAAGCAAGTGCTATGCTGAAATGACAATCCGTCACTGGGTCCTGTCTCAGAACAAACACAGTTGCATGTAATCTCTGCCTGTCCAGTGCACTTAAACTTTGGACAGCTCATCCTGCTTGCCCTTGACCAGCTTGTCAATCTGCTTTACATAATCATCTGTAAGCTCCTGTACGCTATCTGCATACGCCTTCTTCTCATCTTCTGAAACATCCCCATCCTTCTCATGTTTATCTAGCTGCTTCATTGAGTCACGTCTCAGATTCCTGCAGAATGTGAAATGTTAGTGCTTCACGACGTTCATGCAGCGTGATGGCAGATTTAGCTTGTCTTCACACTGCACTGCACGCAGTCGTTCTACAGCCAGCGTAGCACCCAGACAGCTGTACAAGGCTTCACAGGATGCCATAATTAGGCCAACCTGGTCATCATGCAGCAAATTGAGACTAAGTTCAACATTATTGCATGTGCTAGCAAGTAGGTAAGTCACACCTGCACAGATAGCAATTGCAACACAATCAAGGGCAGCGGTCTGGCATACCTGATGGACACCTTGCCATCCTCCCCCAATTTTGATACAGTCTTAGCCATCTCTTTCCTACGGTCCTGAAAGGTAGCCAGCACAGATAGCAGCAGCCCTCTTTGAGCTTGCACAAGGGTGGGCACAGATGGTCAAGTGCTGCCACGTCAAACTGTGTGACATAGTTCGCATAGACAGCTTTGTGAGTAATCTGGCATCATGCATAAGCGTCCACTTGCATTGCAGCAGGTCCCACACACATACACAGCATCGGTATGTGCTTGCTGAGCAGGATTTGAAGGTCTGTGATCAAGGTAGCAGCATACAGTAGATGCTCAATGTGGACGCATGTATGCTGTCGAATTTACCGCAGTAAGAGCAGGGATGTTGATCCGGATTAGCTTGCCATCATTGCTGGGGGTCAGATTCAGGTCTGATGCCTTGATAGCTTTCTCAATGAGCTGCATTGCGGACAGGTCATACGGCTGTACCACAAGTAGGGTAGCTTCTGNTAAAGATGTCTACAGGCTTATAAGGAAATCCCTCACTTAACCTATTGCCGCAATGCACGCCGCAGTGCACGCCGCAGTGCACGCTTTCATGTCTTGATTTAGACCGTCCAAGAGGCCCCTAATGATGCTAGGTAGCTACCTTGAGTGTTGTAATCACAAAGTTGAGGTTCCAGCGGACACGTCATGTTGGCCAGGCATATGCCACACAAGGCACAAGAGTCCAGTGAGGCCGATGGCGTTAGGTCCCAAGTAGAGTTTGCCTTTGGTACCCGGATGTTGAATGATGTCATCGACTTTGGCATTGCGCTGAGGTTCACAACAACCAAATGTGCACTAGCCACTCCATAGAGAGCATAAGATTGTGGATACGCCTGTTTAGCATTGCATTCAGTGAGATGGTAGCCACAACATACGTACACAAAAACACAACAAGGTGTTTACCTGGAGAATGGGTGGTTTTGCAATGGACGGGTTCTTGAGAGTGGCTGCTGTATTGAATAAAGCTTCAATGCGACAGGCTTGAGGGTCTGGGTAGTTGCGAGCATATGGATATAACCATGCTGCATAATTTGCGATGCCAATGGTGCTGGTGTCAAGTACTATGTTGAACTGCATGTCCAAAAAGACAAATTTGGGCCGTGTGCACAATCTTAGGGCACCTCTGCTCAAAACAGGATGGAAAACTTGCCTTGAACCTGTTGGTTGAAATTAGCGTATCTCTTGGGCCACCATCTGCAGGGAGTGAAGCAGCGTGCAATGACTAAGAGCGACAGAAAACACCATGTGAGCTGAACGTCATGAGCTTACTTTTGCAAGTTGCATCATAAATCAGTGCTCGATTGAGCTCCACCTGTAGATCATCATCTTGTGGAGATGCGATTGCTCCAGTCCGCACTGCTCAATTGAAGGGCCACAAGGTCAGCTAGTGTGCAAAGATGCGGTTCTTGTCACCCAAATTTGCCTTACATTGAGATCTTACCAGTTGCTGAGCTGATTCAGGATTGGAGAACTCTCCTATGTTGTCAGCTTGGCTGGCTGTTGCATTGCTCACAAGGAATACCGCATACTACGAGTGTATCAGTGACAATCACTTCTGGATCAAGAGAGACACATGTGTTGATACCTGGAATTGACGGGGGTCCAACGTGCAGTTGAGTGGCTTGACTGAAGTGAATATTGGAGCAACCCAAAAACCTTTTGTCAGATTCCAGACTGACAAATCTCATCGAAACTGAGAGCAGTTGCCAAACTAGCCTGTAGGGATCGGAACGCGTGAACATCCGCCTATATGCAAGCGGGCTTGCTGAATGAGACTCGCTTGCTGAAGTGGTCGTGCGACTTGGCACTGCTGTAAAATGGAGGCCCAGGATGTGTGTCCCACGCCCCTGGGAGACGTATACGTAGCTACGTAGCACAGGTGACAGGTGTCATCAAGGCTCTTGCCCTGCATCTTAAAACACAAGTATGGATGCTCATCTGTGCCCACCTCGCGTATGGATCCATGATGGGCCAGTCCAGGAAGAAGATACGCCCTCGGATACTAGAGGGCATGGTTGTTGCAAGCAAAGCACCACGATCAGCAGCAGTGCTCGCTGGCATATCATACGGCGCCCGAAGAGAGAAACATCTCCTCGGCACATACGCGGCGATAAGCCGGCAGGCAATGATGAATTCATTATGGGCGATTGCGTTGCCATTGTCTCAGCTACCCCTCAACGGAAAAAGAACTTGTTGCTGAGTAACCAATAAGTCAGCCATGTGCAGTCAGGGGAGAATTAGGGGAGAAACTGGAAGAAAGTACCCAGTGCAATGTGTCTGTCGGAAGGAGCCCAAATAATTTGAAGCAGACCCTCATGTTGGGGTGGTTTTGGGATGGGTTACAAGGGCGATGTACATGTAAACACTCAATCCAGCACTGACAACTACAGCACCTCATAGCAATTTACAAGGCTCAATAAGTGTCTGATGCAGGCAATATACACTCTGTAGGCCTAGTGAAACTAGGTGGTCAGGCATGCAACACGACAAGGCAATACCAGCAGGTCACACAAACTAGTCAGCGAGTCTTCAGCATTGCTACCGCTGACAGTCTGTTGTACTGTTTGGCGCNTGCAACAGTGCGGAGCAGCGAAAGCACTTGCCTGCTCGTACAATTTGCACCTGGGCTGAGGCAGAAAGCCAAAACTGGGCTGACTGATCATATGAGACAAGAGACCGCCGGCTTGATAGAGGTCGCGCCACGTTTGGGGCTTGTCGAGGTGCCCTTACAGCGCATGTGGTGTGGTTGCGATGCGTCTTAGCCCAGCNATGGAAAGCTTGCCAGGGCTGTCAAGAAGTCAGCCTGGAATGGTGCCTGCTAATTCCATGCTGCCCAAATCCAGGTACTGGAGGCCATTCTGCAAGCACCAGCGTGAGCCAACACTGATACCTCCATACCATGCTAACGAGTGGCCATTTGCTTTCAAAATGCGCACGCTTCGACTTCCAAATGTCATTGCGTGGTGCTCACTGGTCATGATGTAGGTATTGGCAGCAGCTGCACAGGACATTGGATGAGTAGGTTAAAAAGTTTCTACAGCAACCTGGCCCAAGCCCATCATAGAAAGGCTGGACACAGCTAGCACAGCACTACTACACACAGCTTCTTCATAACAAGTCACATGAACAACATGCAGCTGCAACAACTGCATACANTCTATTGTTCAGCGAGGTCGATGTGTCCAAGAACTCTTAGCAGCCTCACCAGCTCTTGAACGAGTGCGATGTGCTTACAGTTCAAATCTACAATCAGATCTACAATGTCTTGCTGAAAAAGCCTTCAAAAGCTGGTGCCATAACCAGCTCAAGAAAGCCATATATTCTGCTTTAGATTTGCTACATACCAGGTGCACTTGTGCATGCTGTGCAAAGGTCTATAGTGATGCATGCGTGTACCAGGCAGGTCGTGTCAAAGCCTTCTTGTCACACCCAGGTCCTGGCTGGGAGGAGTACAATCCTGTTGGAGGAGGCAAACTTTGCTCAGACTGAATGGTCCGCACCAGCAACAGCAGCAGGCAGCGCTGNTGTATGAGTTCATTTCACCGCATACATGAAATACATGTTCCCTTGAGTATGACCCGTCAAGATTTTCCTCAGTAAGCTCACTGTTGACATCACACTTTCACCTTCTCTTGCAGCCTGATGCAAATTTACAATTTCTTTTCTCTGCCGTTTTGGGCCCTACTGAGTTCATTTAGCCTTGTCAAAACCCATTGCCACGTCAGTCAGCACACTGAAACATGGCACAGCCCGACATAATACTGTAAGTCTTGACAAGTATCTACAGTCGTGATTGCTCAGTTCATGGCGAGCTGCCATAACATGCATCACACTTGGTCAGTGCCATACCCATCAAATTGATCGTCAATGGCTAGCAAGACCGTCACACAACGCTTCCTCTGAAAGTTTTGCTAGCCATTCAAGTTGTTATCAAATCTACTGTTCATTGCATGATCAGTAAGGCTGTCGGTACACTTTGAGTGTGCCCTGATCAAGTTCAAGTGATTTCAAGATACCTGAGCAAGCTTAAGGTGGACCAGGATCTTGCAGTTCCAGCCCTGGTCACTGGCAGATAATGCTCATGCTTGCAATTCGAGTGAGTATACTCAAGTCTTTGAGAAAAAGTATTGCATAGCTACAGACGCCAGCTGACAGTGTCCCAAGTGTCTGCAAGCAGCTGATATAACTCAAGCTGGTATGGTGACTTGCACACTTCATGCTGTGTCAGGGACGTTGGCTGACAAGCCTACAGGCACTACAATGCTGACCCGGGTCCTGAAGTTTTGTACAGCATCAGGTGCAGCCAGTTTGCTGCAGTTGCAAACAAGGCTCTGCGAGTTTTGGCATGCAGGCACACCAATGCTGGTAGAAGCACTGTTGAATTCGTCAAGCTGAAGTGTACCAAGATGTTGCACAGTCCTGGTCACATCTGACTTTGCACTGCCACAAAATCAGTTTGCAAAGGTGCCAAGAAACATTCACGTTCCTAAACATGACCACTGTTGGGTGTGAGAGCCACTGGGAGTGATCAGTGCTGCAGGATCCAGTAGTATGGATCTATGAGAGTCTGCCTGCTCTCTCAGCTCCAGCTCCGTGATGTGCTCAAGCAAGCAGCCTTGTCCCAGGTAGGAAGGTGCAGTCTGACTTTTGCTTGCAAATTGCATATTAACCGTTCAGGCTGCCATGGCTTCCAGCACATGTCAACCCAGTGCTGCCGGCAGTCCATGACAAGGCTGTGCAAACCGTGTTGATGCTTGAGCAGTGAAACAGTATGTCAAGAGCTTACTGTAAGGCATATGGTTTGCAACATACAGATCAGACAGCAGCTGTGGCTGGGGCAAAAGGTATTGCAAAAGTGGTTGCAGACTGACTTGAGCTGTCAACAACAGGTGTTACATGACTTCTGGAGCCANGGTAAAGTATGTTTTATAAGTCATATAAGTTATATAAGTCATATGTGCCTACAAAAACTTTTGCTCAGCAGTTCAGCTGCTACCCAGTAGGGAGTAGAGACGAAAATACAAGCAAGGGTGTCCGTTATGTCCCATCTTGTTCTCCCTTATCTACTGCCGTTAGATGTTGAGCCCCAGACCTCTCAGTGCAGAAAACCTGTGATACTTAGCTAATTTTGGAGCCAGTGGTCGCACAGGGGGCGCTGAGCCAATGCTGACTAAACGGGGTTCCCAGATAGAATTGCCGGCTCTGAAACCTGTTGCCTCCGAAATCCAGCTGCCGAGCTCCACACACAAACCTTTCGCCACCACAGGGTTGAGCCGATGTTCGCGGTCTGGCTCTGTACACTTGCGATCATCGTTTCATGTCTTTTTCAAGCTGCTTGACAGATCTGTGCTTCTTGCCACCCCTGAGCATCAGGTCCCAGCAGTGCTGATCCGTCTGATTTTTGCAGTGAACAAGCTCCACCTTGATTGCTAGCAACTCCGTCTCGCTAGTGCCATAATTAGCTTTCATGAGCTTGCAGAAATGCTCAAAGCTAGCCCCCTCAAACACTGGTTCTGTAGCGTCCTCCCTATGACACATGCTCAGTGGGTCCTAATCTGGTGAGTGACTCAGCAAAGGCAATAGTAATTGCAATGCTGTTTGCTTTTCCCCAACAGAAACTTGTCTGTTGCCACTACAACATGTTATGAATGCAATTTTATGACATGAATCCCTCACAATAACAGCTTTGACCTCATGCTGTCTGCAGAGCAAGCCTGCCCTAGGCTGATAGACTTTCATTCACAGTGGCAGCTGCTGTTGCATCATTGCTTTGCTACAATGTTGAGGCGCAAGGGTCAACAAATTATAAACAACTCCAAAGGCATAGTTCGACAACAGATCTTCATTCTACATGACTGACTGCAACACCTGTTTCGCTTCCTGCTTTTCCGTGAAGAAGGCTGCGACGCCGAGCTACGTCGGCGTGACGCCTGAGCCGCAGCAGGGTCTGAGCCAGAACTGATCTGGTGGGATNGGCAGTGGTTGCTTTATCTGACGTTTTCCGCTGCTGTGTTACACCTTCCTCACTTCTTTTGTTTGCCGCACTAGAGAACGAGTACTGCATGCATGCATGTGTCTTGATGCCATGTGCACCTAAAGGCTCATTCAGGTACCATCCTGCTAGATCTTAACAGATTAAGGCTCTTGTGTGGCCCTCCGTTTGGCAGGGTTGCACGCCCCAGCTGCTCAAGTAGCCATGCTTGCACCAAACAGGCTGCGTCACATTCAATGATACCTTCTGCATCTACATCCTGTACACCCCAAGCACACCCTCCAAGTCTGCAAAAGCTGTTCCTTCAAGAAATTTGTCCCCATCCTTTGTAAGTACTGACCATCAAAGCAACTGCTGAATGTGCAAAACACATCAGCAACCCAACAAGCTGTCGCAGATCAGACTTGACCTTGTAGGGCAGGGCTGAGGTGCCTAATGGCAACAGGGGACTACCATCACACCGCCCTAGCTGTGGCAAGAGGTGTTGGCATGGTACCGTCCTCCGGTCAAGTAGTCATCATCCAGAAGGTCTCGGAGTGCACAGGGCATCCCAGGAGGTCCTCTGGAGGCGGGGGCAAGCATTCAGCCCTGAAAGTGCCAGACACGCCCCGGGGCCAAGCTGGGCTCGCTAAAGGCATGTCGCGAGGAGTTTCCTTTGCAGCTGATCTGTGCAAGACCAAGGAAAGGGAGTACCAGGGGATGGTGTTTCATGTGGACAATGCAAACCCGGCAGATGATGATGCAACACAGGCGATGATAGACATTGCAGCGGTGAGCTTGAAGTGCTTCACTCACAAACCATTGCGGTTGCTGCTGCTGCAGTATACAATCCAGTGAACCTCAAGCCTCCAGCCAATTGACTTGCTTGTTTGACTGACACAGCAGATATTCTNTTCCGTGACCCGTCGTCACTCTTCCTTGATTCAGAGGAGCCTCGCCTCCAAAGCGCCCAGCGCGACCCCATGCACCTGTTCAGCCGACAGCGGTTCTTGTGCTAAGCATGGCAGGAGACAGGACAGAACTGTCGCTCGAGCTGCAGCTGCAAACACCAACATGACAGTGTCCGCTACCCCCAGCATTGACGAGATCCTCTCAGCCAACGCGAAGTTTCAGCGAACCTTCAACTGCGACCTCCCCGCACCTCCTACCAGGAAGCTAGCCATCGTCACATGCATGGACGCCAGAATCCACCCTGAACTCTTCATGGGCTTCGACATTGGTGACGCGCATGTGATCAGGAACGCAGGCGGTCGTGTGTCCATCGATGCACTTCGCTCTTTGGTCATCTCCCAGCGCATGCTTGGCACTCAGGAGGTTCTCGTCATCCACCACACACAATGCGGTAAGCATGTCGTACACGCTTTCAGCAGCTTCGAACCCTTCCCAGGCATATAGCGGCAGGGACAGGAAGTCATACACACCAGTTCACTTGCTGCGTTACTGTTGTTGCAGGTATGGTGGGTCTTCAGGACCAGGCTGTATACGAGGTGGGTCTATGAACCCAACCGTGAAGCAGACAACATGTAGCTGTTGAACCTGCTGCATGCCTTGTGCTGTGTGTATAGCCTTGACTGCTTTGTGGCTCCCTGCATTCAAGGTAGCTCAGTCATTGACTGCATTGCTGTAGCAGCATAGTGTGCCAGATGTTGTTGTGTCCTGTATGCAGAAAGTTGGAACTGAGGTTGGACCAGAGGGCAAGGACATCATTGATGGCTTTGACTTCATGGGTCTGGGAGAGGATGCCGAGGACAATGTCAGGAAAGATGTGCAGGTCATTAAGGACTGCAAAGCCATCTCTGATGACGTGCCAGTCTTTGGCTTCATCTACGATGTCCAGAGTGGTGTCTTGTCTTCTGTGAAGTGAAATGGTGGTTGATCCAGCACACTTTGTAACTTCAGGCAAACATGTACATATGCACATTGTGCATCAAGTTCAATGATCTGCTTGAACAATCCCATTTTTTTGAGCCATTGCTCATTAGCTCGGTTGGTGATGAAACAATTTTCCAGGCAACTCAGGTGTTTCATCTGCAACTGTTGCACTCTTGAGGTTCTCTGATATAAAGCAGAGAAGGTTTTGTGATCAGCACATATTTTTGTGCGGTCGATTGGGGTTTTGCAGGAGAGAAACAAGCAAAGTTCAAGAACAGGGTTGGGTTATAATGCAGCTCGCAGGCCTTGCTGCTTTTTTCTCCTTTAATCATGCGCACCACAAACTATTGATACGCGCTTGCTATAAACCAACATATGGCTTCGGTGCAAACCAAGACATTGTAAGTGTTGCACGCTGCCAACGGCTCTCAACCCTTGGCCTTTCAATCGAGAGCATGTATAAGCTTTACTATCTTGAGCGTATACCTGCAGATCTCGCTAAACAGAAAAGGNCCCAGAACATGGCACGGCCTGGGGTGAACTCAGGCAACAGCCTGTAGCCTTGCACCAGTGGGCTCTCAAGGGATGCTTTCTGCTGCTTCTCCAAGCGAATGCGCTCATAGAATGTCAGAGGCTTGTGGGGTGTCTGTGCCAACCTTTTGCCGTCATCAACCGAGAAGATGGACGCATCACCGACATTCCATCTGAAAGAATAGAAGAATGATGGTCGTAAAGCGGCAAGTAAAAAGAACTTCACGCTAAGCATGCACTGTTTAGCACGGCTCAGCAGTCGTTAGGAAAACAAGTGCCATGTTGCAACCCATACAACCAGGATGGGCTTCTGCAAGGCGCCAGCACTGTTGCATCAAATTGTCACTGGCAGGATATTCACGGTGTTTGCTGTGTGAATCATGCGAATGCTGTGTACGCTGTGTCAGGCTTGAAAGAAGATATACCTTGCTCTACCAAAGCTGACTGGGGTACCCAATGTGGACCAAGGCATTTTCTGCTTTGGCACTGCAACACAAGAAGGCATGACTGAGATAGGATCAGGTGAGCAAGCTCTTTACATCTGGAAGTGTTGGTACAAATGCAGCAGTGGCTTAAAGTATTGCAGTAAGCCAGAGCAGATTGGCACTGTTACCAACCTGGAACCTTGCCCTTGACATGCTGATATACATAATCACCGTTTGGGCTGCCTTTAAGGACTGTAACAGGCACATCTGCCAATGCTGGGAATCTGTTGCTCACTGTTTCTGCAAATTGGTTTTGGTTCTGTGGCTGCAGAGCAGTCTGNAGGCATCCATGGGCGTGTCCGCCGTGTAGGGCAAAGACTTGTCAAAAATCTCCATGGCGTAGGAGACATGCAGCTGGTTCTGATATACAAATGGCCTGCAAGAGCACCCACCCCAATTGCCTTGCTGCATTCCATGGGTTAGTCTTGATGGAGGCATCGGGTACTGAAACCGAAAATCGATACTGCTTTTCAAACAGGATGCAGTGAGGCAGTGCATGGGGGCGCACAGCACAGCACAGCAAGGCACAGCACAGCACATCAGACAGGCCCCTCAACTGACCTTGACTCCTTTCTCCATGAGATTCACCAGCAGCCCAAACGTGTCTGATTCTGCAGCCTGACGGTATGTAGTCCCAGGAATGTGGTGCAGTTCCAGCTCACTGACAGCTTCAGTCTCACACAGCACAGCCAGACAAGCGCCAGCTGTCAGCTGAGCTGGCAAGTCATGCTCCATTCGGCAAATGATGTCGGACACGTCAAGCTGCTGGATGGGGCTTGTGTGCTTGTACTGGACGCCGCTGGCAGACATACAGATGACTGGCCAGGTGTGGACTGTGTAGAAGGCATGAAGGGCATCAAAGATCTTTCCCATTACAGGGTGGTTCCGGAGCACTTGACACGAATAATCTGCACAGCGATGAAGCTGTGTCACTTGTGCACAATTCGCTGCAGACTGCATGCATCAGCCGTCAACAGTGGGTGGCCACTGGGTCAGACCGTCTGCACCCTAACAGGTGGCAAAGAGGATGCAAANACATGACGCTGCACCGCTGCTACGGGCTGCTGTAACACAATCAGCGGTGCTCTTCCTGCTTCTAGCTGCTGACGTGGGTCTTGGCTCGCACAACGCCAGCTGCGGAAGCGGTTAACGCCTAAATCAAGGGCGGCAAGCAACATGTCTGACGCTGCCTCATGTCAGGCCATGCGGTTCTTGGCGAGCAAGCTGCGTGGAGTTGCACTAAAACATTCCAGCAGGTGATTGCGACAGCGGCCGAGCCTGGTGCCTGGTTGCTGTTGGCATGTCCAATTTTGTGTGTCTCAACCAAATGTGTTCCTGCACCTCCATGGACTCACGATTGTTGACGTTGCCAACGTCGGCAAGGTCACCTTCGAGCTGGCTCTCACAAATTCTTGCAGCACTCATTGTTGCCAGGTGACGTTGCTTGTGGTATATAACCCTCTTGTACTACCATGTATTGCACGTAACTGTTCATCCTAAGTTTATAAGCAAACAGTCTACAAATAATGGCATGTCTATAGCAAAGTCTTGCACACCAGCTAGTCAGGTGCATTANTATCTGAGCGTGCAGTGTTTCCAGCAACTGAAGACCCAATTCTTGTAGCAGCGTTTACTGTAGCAGCAGGTGGTGCAGCAGCTCCTACTTTAGTATAGCATTTGTGTGTCTCTGCTGAGCATCACATGTAAGACCTGCAGCATGCACTACACACCCACCACACACACAACCCGTATTCAAAATCACCGTACACTGATCTTGAGACTGCAGCACTTTTGTGTACACCTTGGCAACATATGCAGCAGATTGTCTGGCTTTTGTCAGCAGACTGGCAGCCAAGCAGACAAAGCCTTTTGTACCCGGCAGGCATATTGTCGGATCACATGCCACCAGCTGAAGATCCTGCCAGTTTGTGTAATAACTTGCATGTGGTTGTGTCTGTTTCACATACAATGCATTGCATGGCACATGCACAGCCAACTGTCAACAGTGCAACACTTTGCAATTCCTTGAGGCTTGTACTATGTCATCTGCTCTTCTGAGTCAGGTGACAGTTGACAGATTCTGGCATATCAGCACGTGTTCTGACGTTATCTACGACATCAGCACCTGTGCAACTCATTACGCTACACTGCAACCAGTACTGACACTCTGGGGGAAGCATTGCTGTGCTCTCCAATGTACAATGTGCCTGTGCTGCTGTGCAGAGACTTCTGGAGGGTCGCATTGACCAGCTAAAGGGTACAGTCACCATCACCAAGTGTGCCCACCGCACATTCGCTGCAGCCCAGTGGCGGGAACTCAGGGATCAGCTTGCTGCCTGGAAGGTATGTCTGCAGTGCCCGCTGGTAACAACAATCTACAGGTTTGCCAGCCAATGCTAGGTACCNAAAGTGGGCCCGGGGATTGCTTTGTGGCGCAAACAACTGATATAGAAACCTTTTGAGTGGCCAGAGAAAACCCAACAAAGTTCAAATCATATATGCAATGCTTCGCTTGCTGCATGCTGTCCAGCTTGACTGATGGACAATTAGATGCTGACCGATAGACAACACAATGCTGACCTGACTTTGTCTTCTGCAGGAAGAAGAAGCGTGGGGCCCACCGGGGTAGGCCTGTCAGCATCTCCTGGAGTGACTGATGCAGCATCGTCCAGGGCATTCATTAGCCTGGCTGGTCTCTGTACAGGACGCTGTGGAGCCTGGCGTACCTACAGTTATTGCAGGATCACTTGCCACAGCGTAGCTGCATACAAGTATGAGCAGTGACACCTGTGTGGCCTGCAGGTCCACGTCTTGCGATTGTGGAGCATCGACAACGACACACACATACACAGTAGAAATGAGTGATTAGTGATTTTGATGTCTTCAAGCCTGTAGCGCACACCTAGCATGAGACTGAGCAGAAGCTGTTACCAAAATGCACTCAGCTGCTTAACATTCAAGGAGGATTGCCGACCTTATGAAAGTTTGCGGCCAGTGCTGACAAGTGTGTCAAACAGATGATATGCACAAGTGAGTCAGGATTGAGCTCACATATCAAATATTTATGGCAGCGGTATGTGCATCACAGACAAACCACCTTTCTTGGGACAAGCTGAGAGCCATNTTTGGGTCAGCTTTGTTCAGCTCTGCTTCAGCTATGAAGCTACGACTGTTGCAAGTGATAACAGAAGTGCATTTAGTCAATTTTGTGACCATTCTGGGTATATGCAGGAGTCTAGCACGTCTATTGTATGAAATGCATGCTTGGGATGTATTGTGAGCCTTGCCAGGGCACAAGATCCAGCAGACTCCTTATCCAGGCACTACTTTATGTGCATCAGTAGCACAAGGGCAATGATCTTTGGCATTTGTGATATTTGTATTTACGCTGCTACTTACTTTATACTACACAAAAGCTGGGGTGAGTCTGGCCATTTTTGTTGGCATGCTCAATTGTATATATGTATCGATATCTATGTTGCTTGTTGTAGTGAGCCTGACAGTCTGCAGAATGTGTAGCAGGTCCATCCTACTGTAGCTGCCACCTCATGTCATGTCTTGTCATCACGATAAGCAATGCACCAACCCACAGAAGCAGTGCACTGGCCAATTCACAACGATGGAAAAGCTCACGATCCTGTAATAAATGTTGTCGCACTCCGTGGCGTAGTGTAGGACCGATATCCGCTCAACCTGATCACTGGTCACTGGGATTGCATGCCACCGAGTTGTTTGTGACGGATCATGCACTGCGATTATCGGCACGGAAGACCTCGTGCTGACTTGATCTTGTAGCGACCTCACTTTCGCGTCAAGTGGCGCTCACCATGGAAAATAATGAGCTTGGCCGGGAGGACCCGCCAGCTCTTGCTCTGGCCGTTACTGCTCTGTAGGCGTTGATTGTTGATGTAGTATGTCGCACAAGCTTGTTGCAGCCCTTTGCAAGCGAATGCTCTTGCTTTTTGCAGCTTTGGTTTCGGTGTCAGCAAGCAAGTCAAGAATAATGTGCACCACATAGATGACAGACATATACTGCAGCCGCTAGGAAAGCATGTTGCTAACTATGACTGCAGCACTTCTGAGGTACCACCAACGCTCCCATATTGGCGTTGTGCCTGACTCAAGATTTGCTGTAACATCCTTTCTCCAAGCACTTGCCTTTACACCTTGCAGATGTCTTTTCTACTGGCCAATGAGGGGGTCCCAAGGATATGGCACATTGATCTGTCACCCAACAAAGCATATGCTGCGGTTGTACAGTCAGTGCCTGGCGACAATCAACATCTGCAGGTATTGTATGAACAGGTGCTTGACACGCAGCAAGTACTGCGTTCCGCTGGCACGTGCTGAAGCAGAAGGTCTCTGTGTGCAGTGTGCTGTGTACAGCTTGGCAAAGAATAAGCGTGCACGCACCCTCCGTGTGGATGCAAGGTACAGCTCAAGTACAGACATTCAGGCACTGGCGTTCAGGTTTGTCTCGCACTCTGAATGTGCGCTCTTCAGCTGGCAAGACACTTGCGACTCTGTGCTGACCATCACCAAGTCTACAACTGCAATGCAATGCAATGCAATGCATATTTACCTGCTTCGCTCTTGGCTGAAGCCCTCACAGGCTTGTTGCTGATGCCTGAAATTTAAGGCTGTCGCTGTGAACACATGGTTCAAGACAGGAGTGACAACATGAGACTACTGACAATTTCTCCTCATGCGTTGGCAACTTTGCACCACTGACCCAATTGTGGCAACGCTGGAATGTACAGAATGTGTACATTATTGCCTGGTGTTTTTCCAGCCTGTCAATTTGTATTGCTGCTTCGTACCTCTTGTACAACTGACAGCTTTTGTTAGACCCTCAAAACAGTTGGCTTTCTGCACATCTTGAGCTGGGAAGCAGGATGCAGCACGTGGTAGAGATNGTCCAGGGTGCCATCTCCTGTTCGACGGTGCCCTAGTTCCTCATCAGCAGCATCAGCTGGTGATGCTGCCACTGGAATGTGGTCTGTGTGCATGCCATGAATTCTTGCCCCAGCATCAGCAGTACCGGCCGTGGTAGCAGAAGCTGCAGCCTGGTGTTGACAGTCAGCCTGTCTGGCTTCCACACTGGACGATGGATGTGCACTGACAGAAGGGGCCGTACCGGACTCTGGAGATGCCATCCTTCTCACCTCATCCTGATGTTGAGATGTGTGCGCTGCCTGGGGCTGCTGGTTACGCTGCTTTTGCCTGACAGTGCTCTTGAGCTGGTGCGTGGTATGTGCATGAGGCTCAGCTTGATCTTGATCCTGAGGTGCACCTTCAGCCTCAATATGAGATGGATCCTGAGCTTGGGTACTGTGTGTTTGCTGCGCATTTCCCAGGCTGTGTGGCGTGGGCTGTGTTCGACAGTGAGGATGTGCATCGGCATGATGCTGACTTTGGGGCAGCAAGGGGATGCCACACAATGTGCCTGAGCCAGACTGTGCCAGCGAACTTTGGGAAGCCTTGGCTTTCTCACTAGTCTGAGCTGTGTCTGCACTCTGGCCGCCTGCTTGCGCTGCCGTTGACTCAACTGGTGCAGCAGCTGGAGCCAGTGCTGCATCACTCGCTGATGCACCATGTTGTTCTGACGCACACTCATCACTTGCTGCTCGTTCACTGACTGGTGCTGCGCGTTGTCTTTCCTGTCTGGAGGCTTTGCGTTGAGACCAGTCTTTTTCAAGCTGCTTGTGCGCAGGCAATCCCTGCCGACCTGAGGTGCGCCTTCAGCGAGTGCAACCTCGCAGAAGTTAGGCACTTGTGTGACCACGTATTTCCGTTCTAGTTCGACGCCCGTTTGCGTATGCTGTCAGGCCTTCCGACATCAAATTCGACTACGGCAGTGACTGCACCGCACTGTTGAACTCTGGCGCTTGGGTCAACGAGACATATACCAGGTCTGGTAACCGCTGGTGCAGTGAAGTGTGTACTGAAGCCCCCAGCCCTGAAAGTGGACACACCAGGGCTTGTATGCTTCACAGCCTGCATCCAACACTGTTCGCTCTACAAAGTCNTGCCAATGAAAGACACTGCTTGTGCAAAGTTGTGTTCTAGTGCAGCATGTTCCAGTGCAGCCCTCAGTGCATTCCTTGAATGCACTGCGGCTGCTGACGCAAATTAACCATATAGAGTTATGAACCTCAACAACCTAAGCCCTACATCTGCATGTGCGCACATGTTGGACAGTCAACCCGATGCATCACATGCTGTTTGGGAACACAGCACTGTGCATAACCACCACCGCTGTACATGCAGGGTTTTGTGGGCAAGATTGCTTCCTTGCAAGAACTTCCAAATGTGACCCTGTGTGAAAGAGACAGCCTCATAGCGGCCTTGCATCCAGAGTCAGCAAATGCTCACACGTGGGACAAGACCTTTGCTGCTGACCTGGATGATGACCATCGAGCAGAGTCTGATGATGAGGATGAGGACTTCCTGGAAGAGGTATCTTTCCTGTGCTTAGTCATTGATCATGTGACTGGTATGTTTCAACAATGCTTGTGTGCTGCAGCTGGCAAGGTCAGCTTGCCTTGACCTTCAGCAATGCTCACTCATGTCTTGTGCCTGCAAAGTCCCTGCATTGTGCTTCACAGAAGCCTGTTGCTGGTCTGGTACCCATCTCACGCACATGCAGACATGTAAACACCATGCAATCACACTGAAGCTGAGGTATATGTTGTCAGACACTGCCCTGCAAGTCCTGCCTTGTGTTCTCTGCCCTGACAACAATGCATCAGAGCCATCTGCTGCAGTAGCTGACAATTCATGCAAACTTTTTAACCCCTGCTGGATGCTCAAGAAGGAAGTGACATTGCACTTTCATTGCACCATACAGGGATGCAGCAGGTAAGCCTTGCACCCACATGTTGGCATAGCCCCAATACCATCCCATCTGCTGCACCGCAGTTCACAGCTCCTGTAGTCGCTGCAGTTGGAAAGTGCCTGTGCATGGTCTGCCTTGTACACAATGTGCAGCTGATTCTGCCTCTGCAATGGCGCTTGGTGCTGGACGAGACGCAGCTATGCTACCATTTGTAAATGTGACGGGGAAATTACATATGATGTATGTAACTTCAACAACTTTCAAGCACACCTTGTAGTTGAGCAGCAGCAGTATGCTGAAGACAAGAAGCAGCTTTCCCCTTGTTTCACATGACCTCAAGCTAATCGTTGAAGCTCAACACACTTGAGCTCATTTGGCAGTTGCTATAGCAACTTGTATCAGAAGCCTGTGCCGCTAAATGTGCGTCAAGCTAATGCATCCTTCAACAATCTAGNCTCAGTGCTGTGTTATTGCTGACTCAGACACTGATCAGCGATGTACATGATGCAGGCCGATTGCCAAGATTTACACCACACAGATGTCATACCCCAATGGCCAGCCCAGCACCATGGCCTCCACCACTGTGCTCCTGGTTGCATTCTCAGAACCCGTCTCTTCACTGAACACGACTGACTTCACAGTAACCGGTCCAAATGGTGCCACTGCCCGACTCATGCAGTATCCTGGCAGTGACAGCATATACAGGCTCGCTGTGGATGTTCCAAGCTCGTATTGTGGTCAAGTGACAGTGAGCTTGACAGGAGACGTGACAGATTTGCAAGGGCAACAGCTCTGTCCCAGCATGNAACAATGAGCCAAGCCTGTCCCTGCTATTTTGCAGCCAACATAGCTGTTGCGCTGGCTGCAATCTCTACTACTGCACCTGGCAGTCCCCTCAAGATTGGCTTGATGGACGCTGATGTATATGGACCTTCTGTCCCTCAACTTATGAATGTGCATGGGCGACCAGAAACTGGCAAAGGTCTGTAAACGCCTGGACTCACAACCCTACACGCCTCGCACCTGTTTGGTTTTCCTATAGCAGCTTGGCAATGTGCATGCACATCTGTGACGCTATGCCTTCAACACACAAGACATGTTACTTTGCAGACAGGAGGATGATACCACCAGTCAGTCATGGCGTGAAATGCATGTCAATGGGCTTGCTTATGGAGGTAGGCACAGGCGATCTTAACCTTATATGTTCTTCAATCAACCTCATGAACGTCCATGAATGTCACCAAGAACGTCGAGAACATTTCACATGGACGTGGATTGAGGAGAATGTTTATCAGGCAGTTGGCACGTTTTGCTGTGATTGCATTACTGACTTCGTTCTCACTTACAAGCAAATTGCATATCACTTGTTCATCAGTCTTTGCACTGAATGTCCAGCTACAGCTGTGTTGTGCTGTGCTCAAGCTGTTCTGTCAAGCTGTGCTGTCAAGCTGTGCTGTCTGATGGCTGCAGCATTGATCACGGCAGCAATGCCAAGCATGGCATAATTGCGAACACTCACTGGGTAGCTCTGACGAGCCATGCATCTTTGACATGACACACGTTGCTCAGGTGGATGACTCTGGCATCTCGGCTCTCAGCAGGCTGTCAAGCCTCACCAGCCTGAGTCTTGCTGGCTGTGTGAGTGTTGGNCACAACATGACAGCAGATGCCTGACTGTCCTACATGACTTTGCAGGTACACTCAACGCTGGACAGCAATGAAGCAGCAGACTTTACATTCACAGTCAGGTTTAATTCCAGAGAACATTCTGTTGCTGTTCGGCAGAGACCTTTCTTGGCAGAATTTCTTGACAGAGTGGCGGAGCTGTTTGAGGTGGTGGTCTTCACAGCATCTCAGAAGGTGTATGCAGAGCAGCTGCTGAACATTCTGGATCCCAAAAGGTTAGCACTGACTCCCATTGCACGTATTGCTGTGCTGTGCTGTGTGGACTGTGCTGCACTATGTGTAGCAGACGTCAATTATCCATGACGCTGTCAGCAAGAAGCATGGCACAAGCAGCTAAAAGTTCGTTGTACCAATTGTCATGTCCATACGATGTATTGCTGCCTTTAACAAACTGATACGCCTATTTCAATCTTGCAGTGGAAGGTCACGCTGTTGCAGATCGACAGGTATACACAGGTGTACACTCGATATGAGCTGAGTGCTCATGATCACTATGATGTATGCAGTCGCGCTTACGTGCAAGCTTGTGTAGCTACACACGCTTATAAATGACTACTACTGTAAGCTTGCTGCCAGTCAACTCTGAGCTCACTCCAAAAGCATCGAGACTCAGCACCAATAGTACATGTGTTTAGGTCCTTGCTTCTCTCCTCATGGATCTCTTTATTAGTGTTCAGCCGAACAATGTGTATTGTATACAATGTGTATGCTACACAAAACATGTATCAGAAGGAACCACACCTAGTGGATGTCCTAGAAGCTGTGCATGTGCACCGGGCGGTGTGACTCACACCTGCCCAGCAACACATGCATGTGCTGCACATTCAACTGCACAGGGTGGTCATGGGTTATTACAGAAGTAGGCAGGCAATGCCAGTGAACTTGACGCAGACAAAGATACCCAACCCACTTGCTGTACTACATGCTTGAAAGACATATGAACTTGAGTACTCAAGTCTTTGAGCGGCTTGCAACTGGCTGGCGGAAAGCACTGAACCCCTCCACTGCCATGTCAACAACCTGCTNAATCATGTCTGGACACTTTGCTGGTCCACGACTCCCAGCAAAGAGGTGTCAACCAGCGATGATCAAGTGTTCACCAAAACACTCTAGAGATTTGAACGCGGGCACACAACTTCAAATGCCTGGTATACCCTGCCTTGGAGGTTTCTGGAGCCTTGAAGGTTGCATGTTCGAAATCTGATTCTCTCTGGCAGCTGCAGTTGGTGTTGCTTTGCATTCACAACTTAACGTGGCTTAACAACTGTTGTCGCAATCGGTCAATTTGATTTCAGACCCGTCTGCGCAAAAGGAGTGGCCACTCGAATTGCTCTTGCAGCCGCCCTTGCAGCATATCACTGAACCGCTCCCGCAAAAGGTCCAAGAGCATATCTTATTGCAGCAGTTTGACGAAGACGATAGGGATGATCAATGATCAAGGCGACCGCAACGGTTGCAGCAAGTGCGGCACCGACCTTGCGTGNGATGCCGTTGAAACAGTAATTCATTTCGTGAACATACTCAGCAACAGTCAAAGGCCCTTGTTTCAAGTCCTCTGTGAATTACCGGAACGCTTCATGTTGGTTCTCGGAGCTTACTTTGAGATAAGCCTTCCACATTCTCCGCTGCGTAAATCGTGGAACATGACCACTTTTGGCAACTTCAACGATTTACGCAGCGGAAAATGTGGAAGGCTTATCTCAAATCAAGCTNATGTGCGCATAGAAACCACAATGCAATGACATCAACGCAATGCTGCAAGTTACAAGCATTTTGCCCTGAAATTGCAAGTTGTTTGCAGTACCTGCTCATGAAACCTGGGTTGGCCCGGCCAGCCATTGTTGTCTTGGTGAACCTGATGATGGAGAGGACAGCAGGCTGTGCCAATGTCTAGTATGCCATCTCCTTTCAAGATAGTGGTTATGATGTCTGTTTGATTAACAATCCTATCATGAGGCTTTCAACTGCACATGCACAAACCATATACCTTTGGTAAGTTCCACCACATTTGCTTTTGCAGCTTGCGGTTGTTGCTTGGTTGCTATGCACAGATGGAACAGCGATCATGAGAATTGATTTTCTGATCCTCAGGCTGAGATCAGCTTGACCAGTATTCACTCCTTGGGAGTGAGAAGCAGGTACAGCGTTCCTGTCATGTATATCAACCATATGCATGCATGATTGGCTTCCAAGCTGTGCAGAAGACTTGCTTACCTATGCCCACAGCCTCTCTGTGTACTTTTGCATAGATTGGGTTGATGCAAGTGAGGTACTGCTGAAGGTCATTCTTGGTCTCAACATCATCCTTGTAATAGCAGCACACATCTACTAATTCCATTGCACACCATTCCACAAGCTTTGCCAGCGCCACAAGCTTAGATCATACAAGCACTGGAGTGGGTGCGGTTGCAATGTTGCTACAGTACTGTGTGGTTTGTCAGATACGAAAAGCGTGCAGGACAAGCTGTATAGGCTGTTGCATGCGGTCTTGAGAATGTGCACCAGCTACAAATAGCAACCAACATACCAGACACTGATGCAGAGTGAAGGACCATGGGATATGCAAGTAGTACAAGCATACCTATGCTTGAATCCATACCTTGAGCTTAGCAGCAAGATCCCCAAGGGTTGGAGGGAATCCTGGGGCTTCAGGATTGAGGTCATGTATGAACCGGTCCTTGTAGTCAGCAATGGTGGCCACTGCTGCTTTAGTACCCCGGCTCTGGCGCTTGACTGTGTCACTGGAAAAGCACGCCTTGCACACTCCTTGCAACTCCCTCTTCAGGGACTGGGGCACTTCGGCTGCATTGCTGAAGGGCAGCTTGTAGCACCGCAGCAGCAGGGCATGCACAANTGTAATATCTCGTAATGTCATGTAATGATATGATTGTCACCGCGTGACATTGACAACTTTGTCAAATTGTTGCTTGTTGCTGTTGGAGCGAGCCGCAAAAATGCATGCATCATTGAGATTTGCACGGCACAAAGGCGTGGAGCACAAATGATGGGTATGTCCTCATCTCCTCCATCCTCAGACATGTAGTGAAGGGTTGTCAATTTTGCAAGCTTCAACAGACCAGTCTGTAGCATTTGATGTCCTGACTGGTCTGCAGTTGTGAGGGTCAGGCGCTGCAGATTTGGCATGTGAGGTAGGTGAACAGTCNTCCTCGCATAAGAATGTCAACAGCAATGACTGTCACCAGGTGAAATGGTCACTGAAACACCAACGGTCCAAAAGCTGATGCATGCAGCTGTGGCATTGGGCATCAAAGTCATGCATTGGGAGATAGACCAGCAGACTAAAATGACCTAGCTGATGAGGCCATCGTGGTGAGGCCACCGCAGCAAGGCACAGCGCTGTATGGCATGGGCTGCAGCTTGACTTCAAGACAAAGCACCCAAAATACTAGTCAACCAATACAACAAGCAGTGAACGCAGACAGCAGCTGTGACAGGGAGCGCACCTCGTTTTCAGAGATTCCAAACTCAGAAAGCTCCTCCATGGGAACGTAAATCCTGTTGCGCTCTGTTGCATCTTCACCCACATCTCGCAGGATGTTGGTCAGCTGGTTGGCGGTACCCAATCCCAGGGCTGCCTTGTACACATCCCTGAGGGATCCCTGCGGGATTTCGGATCACACAAGTCAATAACATGACCTCAACAATTTGTGTCTGTCCATTCATTCCACCTAATGAAAATTGACTTGTTTGTTCCAAATCAGAGTCGTGTAATCATGATGACCCGTTATGCCACAGGACCTGAACAGCTGTTTTGGTTGCAGTTGGATCTAGTGTCAAGCACAGCTCCCTTGCAAGGTTCAAGTGCAATGACAGGAATCAGGCCAGCGATTGAGCGATGTCTCGGATGTGTGCTGACCTGTTGACACAGCTTGCTGTCAGGCAAAGTCAACAGCGTCACACACACTAATGCAGGCAACGACAGCATTACACAACAGTCTTGCTGTAGCATGCACATGTAGGTACAATGAGCAGATTCCTTGCAAGGTATGCGTTTGATCCACTGTTGTACATGGCTTCGAACCTCAGGCAGACTACACAGCAGTGATTGCAGACGACAGCAGCGTTCTGCACTGCAGTCTGCAGCAATGGAGTGATCTGTGCGTGCAACAACACTACAACTGCTTCAACTTGCAAGTTGCATGACGCACGTCTGTGGGGTGTCAACTGACAGTAGATCAATGGCAAGTCCTGCGCACTGGTGCAATTGGTGAGACAAGAGTGATGATTCACCTTGTATGAGGGGTCAATGCCCATGATGGGTGTAGTCATCAGACCAACTGTGCCTGCTACTCTGTAGCAGTACTCATACAGCTCATCAAAAGTAGCATATCTGGGCTTCACCAAATCCATGCGCATGCCATCAATCATGTCCCTGAAGGGCTGAATGTGCACTGGGAACTTGCTGACTGTGTCTGTGAGTGCTGCATCCAGTATGTCGTATGGTCTGCCTGCAAAGATACCTTCCAGCCTTTCTTCCCAGCGATCAAGGGCCTGCAGGCAAATTGTTGGGCATGAGCACAAAGGGTTGATCACTGGCCAGCCAGTGAGACAGGGCACCCCTGTGATCTACACATATGCTGGCCTGTGAGTTGCCATGCTCATGGTGCATCCTCACTGANCACCCTGATGGAAGGCAATGGAGGTCATGTATCATATTAGTGATGCGTCCTCTCATGCACTTGACATGAGTCACACATGCGCATGAGTGATTGCACTGAGATTGGTGACACCTGAGGTGTTTGCTTGGCTTCCAGAGAGATCCTTTGAATGCGTTGACAGGTGGGCAGCTGCGCGTCTGGAATGAACGTGGCGAAATGGCAGTCAATCATGACTGGAGCAGCTTTCTCAGTGGTAACCCGCAATGCATCAACATTGCGTGGGCATTTGTTGCGCTTGGGTGCTTCCATGAGGTGCAGAAGGTTACAGCAGGCCACAGAATAACGCTTGTGTACAGTTTGCATGGCAGCAATGCTCGGGGGAATGTCATGGACTCCTTAAGGTGAGCTTGATTTAGTTGAGTAATCGTATGTTGATGTTGCATGCGTGCTCTAAATAATGCATTCTGGCATGCATGCTTTTGGCGTCAAACTTAAATTGTTTTGGGGTCCTAGGATCATCACATGGAGCAAACACATACTGAGGATCAACAAACGAAGCATACGCATTGTGCAGCTTGTGAGAAATTGACCCTTGGTATTATGTGCAGGCTACATTCTATGCCTTGCAAAAGACCTACGGGTTCTTGAGTCCAGAGCTTTGGAAGGACACCAACTACACCAAGGCCCCTCTGCAGGAGTTCACAGACTTTTTGGCGAAGCCCACCATTGATGCCCCCAAGCAGATTGATGCAACGCCGACATACTAGGCTGTTGTAGACTAGCAGGGTTGTCATTTGTTCCATGTGTAACATATGTGTCGAGTACAATGATGCCCAAAGTCTCAAGCTGCAGACCATTGCCATTCATTGCTGTTCTGGAGTGCAACACCGTCAGCCATGATTGCAGCTACTTGCGTTTGGCGCAAAAGCAAAGCTCATTACTAGGTGCTATGTCTCAACAAATGTTACACTGGAAAACTTTACCACTGCAATAACGTATTCATCAATTGATATCAAGTACGGTTCCACAGGTGCGGCTGACTATTTGCTTAGTGTCAATAACAACTGTCCGTCTGACAGTAAACACATAACAAGAACGCTGTGCTCCAAGACTCACGCAAACGCCAATAAACAGCTACACTACACCCAATCCACTGTTCTTTGAGCAGCTCGCTCTGCATACTTTGCATTGCTTCGACCTGTCATGCTACTGTACATGCCGTCTTCAGACCGCTGCATGTATGCAGGCATTGTGGTGATCTTGGGCGAAAAGGTACACTCCTGCAGCTCTCTTTCCTGCAGAGTTAAGCAACCTGACTCGCATGCACAAACAGACATTGACACAAAGTNGCCAGTGGTTTTCCCAGAACCTGTTGGCAAACATCATTTAGTTGGTGCCCTGTCGCATAGTCTATGCTTTGCAGCGCAAAGACGGAGCCTGCTGATCGATGTTACTGGAGGTTTTGTAATGCATAACCCATCATGACCTGTCCAAACTTTGTTTTGTGCAATGGACATGATGTGAACAAGGAAAACCAGCAGTTGGAATGACTGCTCAACCAATGTATGGTGCCCCAGATGCAGCAAAAAAAACGGTAGCGGCAGAGTGTGCCTCACAGCCTCAGTGTGTGAGGCCCCAGATGGCATGTAGAAAGCTACAGCGTGCACTGAAAGGCCCCAAGCATGAAACACAAGACAGCAGTGGTGGCAATGCCATGTGGTTGCATCCGAACGCACAAGCTAGTCGCTGAGGGAAAGGAACAAGCAACAGGTTCCAGAGCTAGGCAGCAATGCCCTACCCAGTAACAAGGGCAGGGCCAAGGGCTCTTGCAGGGTTGATGCACATGGAGCTGACTGGCCCCAAGATCCACATGTCAAGGCAGATCGCCAGAGGGACAGCAAAGGGACCATACTTGCCCCAACCCCTGCAGTCCGCAGTGGACATGGTCAAATGTTTTGCACAACCAGGACTGTCCTCCAGCAATGCAGCATAGCCAAAATCTGACCTAGACATCCGCTGCGTCACCGATCAGTGCTATGCATGTGCAACATGTCGATTGTCAATTGGATGGCATTGAGCATCGGCAGCAGCACGCATGTTACATGGTATAGGTTTTTTGGTGCCAAAAAACACACCTCGCTGTAATCAGCAGCATGATTACCTTTTGTCAATCACCATACCCATCAGCACAAAAATGAAGAAGAAAGATGCATACACTTCCCCAAGGAACGCCTGCAGGCAGCATCGGCCAGTCATGTCATTGCCATGTGGCTGTACAAGCACGTCACATGCACAGGCTGCTGATAGCGTTGATGTATCTGTCGTTGATGGTCAGACACCTTCATGAACAGCAAAGTCTCTGCCTGTTTGAGTGTACCCACAGTAACAACAACCAAAAGCTTATTGTCAGCGGCAAGTCAATTTTGGACCATTGCTGCTGAGTAAGTAAGGCATCAAGCCTTGCCACACTCAGCGCACAGACGCTAAGCAAGGAAACCCCCAGCTCAGTTGACCAAACAGTCATTGATGGCAACATGTGCATTGCAATTTTGACTCCGCAGNATTGCTTCCCGCTGATCAGTTGCTCGACTGTGCCATCCTGACCTGTATCAACCACGCGCAGGCAAGCCTGGTTGTGGCAAACATTGGCTGAGCATCACACGCGCTGCAAGTGTATGCGACACCAAGCTTGCAGTTTGGTGCCAGCACACGCATCAAGCAGAGCCTTGATGAACCTCAAGATCATCAGCATGATCATCAGTATGCTCACAAACAGCGTTGGTATTGTGTTGTTGAATGCAGGACTCTTGTGCATCTGCCAGTTTGGCAACATGCTCCTGATTATGAAAAAGCAGACGTTGTGACACAGTCTCGGTGTAACATAGGGGCATCTTGCTGACGTCACAACAAACCTGCAACACACACAATGCAACGTCCCAGAATTGCTTACACTTGTCAAGGCACTGACTGACTGGTATCATGCAGCTATGTTGGTCGTTTCTACATGCACAGCAAGTTTGACATATCACTCAATGCAACAAAGCCTGAACATAAAACACAGCCATCTTCATATGCCAATGACTGCAGCAGACGAAGAAGTGACTGCAGCGGAAGAAGAAGATGACAGGTTTTGACCAGCNCGCACAAATTGACAGCGCCTCACCTGCCTCTGCTTGTGATTTTTGCGGTGAAGGCGCTGCCAAAGCTATTGCATCAAGACTTTGCTCCGCAGCGCAGAACATGCATGCTGCACCAGACAGGACCCTTGGCCATGCGATAGCTGTNTTATGCAACATTGCATCAGCCCTGCAGCTCATGGTTGCATCTGTTCCCTGAGCAATCGGCAACATCTTTGCAGCCCACTCAGACAGCCAGTGCGGTGCAGCTGTGCAGTCAAGGCAATTCTTTTACATTTCGTGCACTGCAGCTGACCAACATCACAAGGCCCCAACTCTGTACAGCAATTCGCTNGGCGGCGTTGGACCTGCACCTGCTGAGTCATCGCCACTGGCACCAGTCACATCCCCAGTGGCAGCAGCTGTGTCATCCCCAGTCTCTGCAGCAGCATCTGCGGTGACAGGTTCATCCCCATCCCCATCCCCATCATCGCCCAGTGCTTCGCCATCCCCAGGCGGTGTAGTTTCAGCAGTCTCAAACGCCATTGGATGATCGCCTTTGGACTGTAGACAGAAGGACATGTATGATGCAGGGCAGGCACAGCAACAATGATGGTTCAGCTGTCATGCAAAGCAATACCGACCTTGTGTGGGCTTGTGTGGTGCAAATTCACCCTTTGCAGGAACATTTGCTGTGCAGTCAGGAGTGTTTACTGAAGCAGGAGTGCTAGAGCTTGGGTTGATAGAGTGTTCAGTGCACAAATGCTACGCGGGCGCCTGTTGATGTTACACGTGATCAGGTAGCGATCACTGAGTGTTGTGTGCAATGAGATGGGGCAGAAATGTAGCTGAAAATGAAGTTTGCTGTCAGTAGCAGATACAATGCAGCTTCATGGCGATAGTGAGTGTGTACACATGCCTCGACAACTAGCCTCATGAGTAGGGCGTGAGTCATGTGTGACTCTTGGTGTTGAGGAGCTCAGAGATAGCTGATGAAACACACACTATTGCTGGCCCTAACGCTCAGTGTGTGATAGTTTTGTTGATGATATTGTATGTTAGGCTGCTGCTCAATGTGACTTTGTATCTGCTGTCTTGTTGAACATCTAGCATGTCATGTACGTGTGTTCAATGGGGTTCTTTTTGGTGACTCGAACCATTGCTACCAATGTCAACTCATGCACACCATTCGATTGTATACATGTGTTGCAGATGCAACAATATGCTGCATCAATTGCTACAGCAAGTGAGCTGCGCAACATGTAGTTTGCACCTCTTCTGCACCACTTGACTGTATACAGCATGCCATACACAGCAGTAGCACCGCTGCTGGACAACGTCAATGACTGCTCGACTGCAGTGTGGTGCCCTGAATGCAGCAGATGTTTGTGGGAGACAACGCTACATCAGAGTGTTTCTAGGCTGTTGGAGGTCCTACAAGATTGCCAGAACCTGGTCTGCATCTCAGACCTCATGGACAGGTCTGAGGTGCGTATGCATCCTTGTGCGTTTCAAAGTAGGTGTATGACTGTTACATTTGCTGCTGCTGTGCTGCTTGAAAACAACAACTTGAAGCTGGCCTCAAGGAACTTTATCAAATGTCAGATATGCAACTTGGCCATGCTGCCTGCAAATAAGTCCTTGCATTGCTCACAGCTACTTGAACAGCACGTCAAACGTAACTCAGTAGTCCATGTGGCAAACCCATCCAAACATCACAAGCTTGTCCTGCAGATATTGAAGAACCTGACCTGAGCTGCTGCATCCTGCCCCTATGGAAACATCAGCCTACTGGGATTGGCAAGAGATGTAGTTGTTGCCAATGTCACGGATGAAGTCCTGTGTGGCATTGCCAGCACCATTGACACTGCTGGCTGCAACTATCTGGTTGCTAACGCCACCAACATGTGCAAAGTCAATCACACTTGGTAGTTGAGCAAGACCCTCATTCAGCAAAGTGAAGTTCACATTAGACAGCATATTATCAACAAGCCCACCAATGCGCGGCAGCTGGGCAGTGCTGGATACATTCACCAGGAATTGTCCCAGAGTGGTGACATTCAAGCTGTTTGCAAACTCCACAAGAAAGGTTCCAGCGGATTCCAAGGCACTTGAGCTGTCTGATGAGTCTGGGATGTTTGCCAGGATGTTCAAAATTGAGGTGTAGTTTACGTCAGTTAGGAGAGTCTGAATGTCATTGCCCAGTGCTGTCAGGCCATCATTCAGGACACCTTGCAGCTCCTGGTAGTCTGAACGGATAGCCCGCAGGTTGACAGCTGTTTGTAAGGTGCCTGCAAGCTGGCCAGCTGCAGTGTAGTTGATGGTGTCGAGATACTGATCAGCCAAGTCTGAGAGTGCTGTCAGGTTGCCAAAGGCTGTGAAGTTTTGCANTGCTCAACAGCTCCACGATGCGTGCTGACAGCAAACACAGGGACTAGGTGTGGATCACGCCACATGGCAAAGTGTGCGCAAGCATGCGTAGGCTCTGGGCTCGTACCACAGCCAAGGGACAGGAGGGCGCCTCAGTGCCTGCACTGCTATAGGGCAGCAGCCTGTGAGTGGCCAAGTGATCCAGCTCCTTCTTGCCAGGACCCAGGCTCCAGTTGAGGTTGCCATAGTACACCCCCGGCTCTGTCAACGCCACTGTCAAGACTGAGTGCCATGACAAGTTTGGACGCTGGTGCCTTGGTAAGCTGTTTGCCACAGATGTTCTAGATGTTTGTGCATGTTTACGTACAACACGAGAGTTCTGAGCTTGCATCTTTGGGCACACCGGTGGTGGGTGCTCAGTCAGGCAATAAGTCTCTGGCACCTCAGCGCGCCATGCCTGTACAGATCTACCAAAGCAGCGACGACAATGACATGATATCATGCATCTCTGCATAATGTTCCACAGGCAACGACATGCCACACAGCGTTGTAGCCACAGAAATTCTGCATGGACCAGAACAATTTTGGCACGGCTTCAGCATGGCACATCTGGTTACAGCAGATATGAAGCTGCCAAGCTTTTGACAGCCCTCACGTTAGTCAGACACCACAAATCGCGCTACATTATGAAAGCGCTGCTTCCGTCTGTTCCTGCAGCTCTAGGCTGTTGCGATTTTCAGTTGCATTGCAAGGCTCATGCTTCCACGCCTATCCAGCATGAGCAGGCTCTGGTATGTGCAGCAACACAGCTTCTGTAATTTCAAATTGTCGAATTCTGCTGCATGCCAATCAGTACTAGCAAATGCTGAGCTCAGCACTAAGATCTGTCTGTAAGCAGATCAGAATGACTTGTCGTGACAGCATCCTAGTCCAGATGACAGCATGAGGACAGCATCTGACTGCGATTTGTGCCTAAGGATCAAGCTAGGCTAGACCCTAGCCTGGTCCAGGGCTAAGGGTCCCTGAACACCCTGACTTGTGCACAAATGGCGCCTGTGAGGCGTTTGAGATGTATGACTTTGAGGTGGACAAGCACAGCTTGTCGGGCCAAAAGGAAAAGTTGACATTCTGTAAGCATTACAGTCTGTACTGAGCTCTGACATCAGGCAACATGAACGGCTGCTGACTTGCTGCAGACAAGTACAAGCACCTGTCATCCCAGGGACTGAAGGGGGTGATTGCTGGTGGTGTCATTGGCGTCATTGCTGTGCTGGCAGCCCTGCTGCTCCTGAGAGACTTGTTGGCTGCCAGAAGAAACAGGGTAAGCTCCTTCATATACCTTCATTAGGATTTAGGGTGTATACAGAGGCATGCTGCCTCGATACTTGACTGCTGTCAGACAATATCGTCTTGATGTTGTCAGGTGTATATGCACTCCATATGCATGCATATTCCTCTGTGAACACACTGACTAATTGTGAGCCCAGATCTTCCCTCTGCATACATGCTATCACAGTCACCCTGATTAGGCCGCATAAGGGCTGCAAAGAATGGATACATGTATGCATATAGTTTTCAATGTTCTGCTACCAGTTGATAGCTTGTCCTGTTTCAAAGGGATGGTATGCAAGTGCACGTGTATGAATAAATCAACTGCAAATGCTTGAAGCATGCAGAGAATGGAAGTGATGTTGACCTACAAGTTTGACCAGTAACATGTGTATGCGTGCATGTGTGTCAGGAAGGGTGTTGTGCTNCTGTCAAACAATTCTTTTGCCAGGTCGCAGATGTCTTGACTAGGCATGTCCATGTAAGACAGAAAGTATTCCGGGGACTTTTTGAGCCTTTGACGGTCGATGATGTATGCTAGAACCTGCCCCGCATCAGAGTCAGCTGCAACCTTGATCTGCGTTGACGGCACTGTTCCGGCCCTGTACATGACTTGTCTTGTAAGCCTGGGGCGTGCAGTGAATCACCTTGGCTTTCACTGTCCGCAACCAGGTCAGCTCGTCATCAAATCGGCGAATTTTGTAGGTGACCTCTGGTACACCAGCCATGACCTCCCAGCTGCAGCGCTCTGATCTGAGCTAGCTTAGAGCGGCCTAGGCTCCGTGCAAGTCGCGATACTGCACCGAGGCACGTGCGAGTCTTGTGCGCACCCTAGAAGCAATGCAATGCTTGCGCGCACTCGGCCTGTTGACCTCCGAGACTCGAAAGTTCAAACTTATCGCTGGAGCATTTGGAGCATTTGACCGCTATGGTCAATCCGTTACCCGATGCTCCGCAACCATATGATCCACTAGTGACCTTGCAACACTCTGCGTTTGGTAGACACTTCCCACTGTGTACCAATGCGTCCTAAAGCAGCAACAGTGCAGGCTATCCTGGTGTCCATCAGCAAGTTATCAGCAAGGTGCACTGTGCACTACATATATGCACAGCGCACAATGCCTGACCAGATATGTACTGTGGCACAACGAAGTTGAGCACTGAGCAAGAGCTGGTCTTCAACACCTTTTCATGCAGGGCCACACCACCACAGCATGGTCCTACTGTGCCAAACAGTAGCACAGAAACACTGATATGCAGTCTGCTTATATTATGTCAGGTTACGCTGATTGGGCACACAACAATCTGTCAATTGTTTGAGAAAAGCTTGTGCTGGAAGCAAAGCTCTGCTCAGATACTCCAAGCATTGACTGATGTCCTGCATTACTTTCAGAGCTCACTGAAGACAGTCTGCAGTAAGCAGGACTCTGCCCTGCAGTGGCACTGAAAGGCAAAATATGCTTTTTAGGCACTAGCCACAGCTAGAAGCTTAGATCACAGCAAAGGCAGCTGAACCATCCTCCATGCTGTGATGTTGATGCTCGTGAAGAATGTCTACAAGTGCATGCTGTACCCACAGCAGCTATATGAGCAGCCACAGGAAGCCAGTTTGANGTATCGTCACCACAGGTCCATCAAAGTATTTGAAGCTCATGACATTTGACAGCCTATTCTGCTGCTGCAGATCCATCTGAATACCAGACAGGGATGTGAGTCCTTAGTTGGAGCAGTCTGATCATGTCGCTCCTGGTTCACGCATTGGCTTATTACCTCAAGGGGCATTGTGACTACACAGCCACTGCTGATAACCAGATGACAGACACATAGGGTTTTAGGAACATGTTCAGCATATCTTGCCTAGTATCATGTGATGATGCGCATGTGTAGACAACACAGATTGGCTCTTACACAAGCTGGGCTAAGCACACAACCACTGCATGCATCAAAGTCTACTACAGCATGCCAGCTATCTGACAGGTTGCAGCAGTGCTTAAAGCAAGGTGGCCACAGTGGGCTCACCTGACTTTGTGCCACAAGATCTTGGAAAAGGTCCAGCAGCAGAGGGGGTGGCCGGTTGATCTCTAGGGTCAGCTTCTGCTGAGCTGTCTGCTGCGGCGCCACCAGCTGACAGAAGAGCGTCAACGGCAACATCACCTACGAGAGGCAGTGGAGTGATGGTGCCTGCAAGCAAGATGCCATGTCAACACCATTACATAAGATCAACAGTGGCATGTGTGCTTCAGGTGATGGATAAGGTCAGTCAACTGTTTGCCAACAATAAATGTGTGTCGGATACTCTCAGGTACTGCACAAGTAGTGCACAGTAGGGGTTCCGAATGCATATGACAGTTTGTGCAGTGCATGTCTCATGTGAGCCACTGCACACTGTATGCATGCACCAAACATTCTGAGTACAGGCAGGTGCTCCTTCACATGTGTTTGCAATGCAGCTGACACCTGGCATGACATACCTACTTCTACGAATCCAAAGCCCAGGCCCAGTAGTCCATTGACAGCGTACGCATCCTTATCAAAGCCAGCTGCCAAGCCTGCATCAGCATGCCTCACATGTAGCACATGTCCGCAGCTGCAGGAGTGTTGAGTTGATCTTGTTAGCATGCTGAGTACTCAAGTCTTGGTCAGTGTTGCTGACGTGCATATCCAGATATGCTGTTGTCAGCACAGTTGTCGCTGAGCCATCACGGCATTGCAGTAGGCCTTTTTATTAGGCGGGACGGGATTGCTGCTGTAGAATCATGACTTTGTACCTATTGGGTTACGGAAGTCTCTGCCCCATACAGAGATAGCCAACGATGGATTGTCAGGTCGTCTGTCTCGCGGCAAGATGCCATGGGCAGCTGTCCAGATGCCAACATTGTGAGATGTCTCTGAATCTAGAAGCCGCAGAAAAGGCCCAAGCGCACTAAAAGTGTCAAAGTGCAGCTGTGTCAAGTCCTTGTGATACGCAGCGACCACTCCAGCGGCTGCAGCGGTTGATCCTATGAGAAGCCGTTTCTGCAGCCCAAGACTTGGTGTAAACGGCATTGTCTTATTGTGTTTGTTGTGTATCTGCACGTCCTGTGTTTTACTCTGTTCCTCGTACCGCGTATGTGCGGAGTTGACTCCGAACCGACCCGTGGATCCACGACATCAGCTTCCGCCGGTCCGAACTTGTCGTGATGGGGCTTGCTACCACCAGACGTGCAAAAGTCTTGATGCGCAGGCAATACCTGCCTTTGCTTCTTCCAAAACACACGTCTAATTCAAGTTCTGCTGTCAATACGTGAGTGTGGGAGCATTGCTCTCTTCTAGCCGTCCTGTGCCGCAAGTAGGCAAGCTTGCGCTATTCAGGCGGTGGCGTTGTTTGTACACAGTCAAACCCATCACGGTACTCAAAACAAGTGCGTGCTCTGAGACCATGTCTCACAGCAAGCTTCGGGCTTACGNTCACCGCATGAGTCACACGACCAACATGCAGGATGCAGCTCGCACAAAGTCTGCTGTGCAACATGTAGTGCTGATGCCATAGCTAGCAGGCAGTCATTGACGTGGTGTAGTCAATCATGTTGCTGTCCCAACATGGCCATCAGGACACCAANTCAGGCACTCTGGGAAACCTCCTGTTGTAGCAGCCTGGCCTGGGATTTGGCAAGACCGTCAGCAGGAAGGCAATTGTCCTGATGATCCTGGAGATTCCAATGCATGCTGCCACTCGTGTCGTTATTGCAAACCCAGAGTATGGGACCTGCAGCGTAAATACANCGCAAGTGTGGGCGGGACACCTGCATGCAGGCATGTGGGCTGCCATGTGCAGTTAAGCAGGCTTGAGTTGGGCGATGATAAGCTGTGATTGAGCTAGGGCATGGTGTGATGGCAATCTGGCTAGAGTTGGGAAGCGGTGAAGCACGCATAGACCTGGGCTACCAGTCAGCATGTCAATCATGCTTCTGCTGCCTAGCAAGCNTGGACGACGTATACAGATGTCACGGATGTGCGGGTTACTTACAGCATGCAACATACCTTGCCAGGTGTAATNGAGACAAAATCTTCTCATCAGCTTAGTTTCCCATACCAGCTACACCGGAGCGCAAACGCGTGCACGACGCACAGCCCCCTGCCGTCGAATTCTATGTACTGTCGGAGGCTTGAGTAGTCGACAGCGGCGCAGCTCTGCCTCAATTGGTGACTGCGATGATCAATCATTGCACGTTGCTCGAGATACGATAACCGCGCTCANAGCACTTTACAGACAACAGCTTTTCATGCTCAAAACAGGGAGCTGCAGAGTCACGTTGTGGAGCATGCCAAGGATTTTTGGAAAGACCGAGCTGAGTGCCGCATTGCAAAGGACGACAGACACAGCGCTTTGCTGGACAATTTATTCAAGACGGTCTTAGAGCTACAGTAATGCTTACGCTGTCAGAAGACTCGACTCTCAATATTGCACTGCCCCAAGTAACGCAAATCAACCAGCGGCGCAACATGTACATAGAGCAGCAGGAGGCAAAATTATCAGTCTTAAGTTCTGTGTCAAAGATGGAGAGTGTCACCCAAAGACAAAAGAAGGGAAAACGCAAATGAAACTTGCTTGAGGGCCGTTCACCTGCTTGCCGGCAAGGAATCTAATTCAAACAATTACCTTGAGGATGCTGCTACGATTTTGGCTCAGGAGGCTTCGCGCTTCTGTTGTGCAAAATCAGAAGGCGTGTTCGTGCTCGTCTTTTATCAAACTCCTCAACTGATATGTCCTAAGCCTCAGTAGGCTCAACCGAGACTTGTAACACGTAGGCACATCTGACTGTTTGTTGAAGCAAACTTTGTCANTTGGTGCCAGTCTGGACTCTGACTTTGGCAAGTGAGTCCTGATTGTGCTTTTAAAATTGTGCTGTGCAAACAAGCAATGCAGTGTGCGCTGTTGCACCATGCAAGCATAGGTGCATGTACAAGACATGATGTTGCATACGCACCAGCAGAGCCAAATGCTTTGTTGATGAGCATATCATCTACAGCTGCACAGGCCTCCTGCGGCGATGAAGCTACAATGACACCTTTCCCAGCTGCAAGACCATCTGCCTTTACCACCACTGAGCCAGTCTGCTTTCTAATGTACTGTTTGGCTTGCTCAGCATCACGGAATACTGCATACTGCGCTGTAGGAATGTTGTACTTCTTACACAAGTCCTGCACACAAGACCTGCTCANTGATCATGATGTTCACAGGGCACAGAGCTGCCGGCAGATGGTCATGTCCAGCAAACATGGTGATCCGAGCTTAGCTTGGCCAAACAGCGATGGGAAATGCGCACTTGAAGTCTGTTGCAGGTGCCATGCCAAATTTTTTGTGCACATGGTCTGTGCAACGTTGAGACAATGCAGCGGTATGTGCACCTGCAGCTGCCAGAGAAATACACTCTGATCAACATGGTGAAAGGCTCGACGTGCGTCCAAAATCTTGCAGTTGAAGCGAAGATGCATGCGTGGAGATCTCATGCACGTCAAATTCACATGTCACATATGTGTGGCTATGTTTTGCATCAACGTGGATGCAGTGTAAAAGGTGGCTGAACTCTGACCTACAAAACAACAGCGCATGCGATGTGCGGGCATCACTGCGACAGTCCAAGGCCTTCCTTTCAGTAGCCTGTGTCTGTTCTCTGATGCATTAAAGCTGCGAGGTTGCTGTGTGACAACAAATTGCACATGAGCAGCTGTTCACTCAAACCAGATGAAGAAGCTGCCTAGCAGCTTACAGCACACTATGAGCTGCAACTGTATGTTCAGAAGCCATCACGAAGCCAGTTTGTTGTCATGCAGCAAACCTATCCCACTAGTGCCTTACTCAAATGCTTGAATGCACAATTTTGCAGCAGCAGCAGAGGATATTGGCAGTACCTTTGGTCCTGCTGACATGACAGGACACGTCTGGGCTGTGCAGGATTCCTCCAGCGTGCCATACAACACGCTGATGGCATTGTAGAAGTCCACAGTGTTGACAGCTAGCCATTCGTTGAGGTCCTCCCCTGGCGGAAGCTGAACTGCCTCTCTGATGTTCCCACTGCCCAGAGTCGCTTCAATGTGGCGCTTGAGTGTGAGACCCTTCAACAGCCAGGAGCATTTCTGTGATGTCAGCCATGTGATGTGAGCCATGAGCACGCTCTGGCGTGCGTTTTTGTGTTTTTGCATTGCCTACGAGGTGTGTATGTACACGTGAGATCATGCAGGTTGCAGATAGTCATTTGCGACTGCATGCTATCCAAGCGAGGCAGCGCATGGCAAAGTGACAATCAGCTGATCTGGGAGTCAACAGCAGCTTGACTTGCATATACATCAGTCAGGCATGCAATGTCATTGAGGCTGTAGAAATGCCAACAAATACGTAAGGCTGTTGCCAGACACAAGTTGCGGAGCAGGTGCATACATGTCACTCAACAGATTGATGCTCAGTACGTCAGCTTGCAGGTTCGATAATGATCCTGACATGTTACATCAGCATCTGACATAAGTTCAGCGGCATGCAGCGGGTGGTACTCGTACCTTGCTCCCGACTGGGGTGCTTTTCCTAGGGCGGAAGGTTTTGGCATCTCTGCAAGCATAGCGTTGTTCAGGCTGCACGGAGGCCTTGACACGAAGCCAAAGCGGCAGTGCTTACAAAGGAATGCCAGGAGAAGCACCTTGGAGCTGGCTGGATTACCTGCCCAGCCCGAATAAGCTCGCCATCTGTAACGGGATAGTCGGGTATCACTTTCTCCTGTTGGAGCGTGGGGCCCCAGNCGCAAACGACGCATGCAGCATCAGAAGGAGACATTCTGGAGTCACATCCGAAATCTCACGGAAGCGTTGGAAGACATCATGATTCACTACACCCTGCAATGCAATCAGGGGGCGTCAGATTCCCTCACAGACGTAGATCCAGGCCTGTTCTCCAGTCGCATGCAACCAATCTTGCAGCTCCTGACTGTGCTGGGTGAAGACCTGATGTACTATCCGGGCAGATTGGCACAGCAGTTGTTGCCAGACCTTTCAGCAGAAGAACCGGCAGAGCTGATCTGTGAACACATGCCACCAGAATGGTTTACGACCCCACTGCAGGGCCCAGCTGGTCCCCAGCAGGTGCATGCAGCACTGGATGCCCTTCTGCTGCTCTGTCAGCATGCCCCATTGCTGCCCTATATTTTGGAAAGAGCCAGGCCCCACCACATGCCGTCCGCGCTAGGCAACTGCAGGTACAGATGCTTGAGCAGGCGCAACAACAGCTTTCATGCCATCTGCTTGTACAGCAGTGTTCATAGCCAAGCTTCGCATACAATGTTGCCATCTGTACCGGCTCAAGCATCACCGCTTGATATAGTGTATGGTCACATAGTTGGTGTTTTGCTGTTGTCGCTCAGTACTATTGTCAATTGGGCAGTAGTCAACAGCTATGGGTACAAGCACCTCACAATTCCCGCTGGTTGCATGACAGTGATGAGGGTTGGTGCGATGATGGGTTGCCTGGTGCAGGAAAGCTGTAGACAGTCTTGGCACACATACACAGGCAGGAGCAAGTGCAGCCAGAAAGTGGGNACTGTCAAGAGCGTGGCAGCCAACTTCCAGATCTGCATCTGCAGTCAGGGACATGCGTATTTTGGCTTGTATACCCAACATTCTTGTCAAGGATCTCTGGGCAACTCAGTCGTCCATGCTCTGTTGCATTTCAGGTGCCAACAGTGGATGTAAGTGTGGTGGACCTGACTGTGAGGTTGTCCAAGNGATTCCATTTATGCAATTCGAATTTGGATTAAAATTGCGTACATGGAATTAAGTGTTTGTTCAGAGGGTGTTTCGAACANTGCTTGGCTGCCTCAGCAGGTTCTTCCTACGACAAGTCAGCACAACTTCAGCAAGTCACATTTCAGATTCAAAGTGACATGATCCAACCCACAAGAGTGCTTACTACACCAGCAGGCAGTTGACTCAGCACTCACCTAGCAGTAACACTGCAGCGTGTTAGTATTCTTGAGCTTTTGTTCTCATTAATTCTACTTGAATTGCTGAACAGGATATTGTCCACATTCTCTACACCAAGATCAATGCCAACTTACCCAGTGCTTATTCTGTCAAGCCCTAGGGCCACCATCATGTCTTATGGTCATCACGCAGTACTGTGAAGGCATAACTGACAGGTTGATGGTGTAAAGCACCACGACATTTGCCTGGAGTCACCATTGTCATGTGCAGAAAGCTTTCANTCATGTGTTATAGGCGTACATGCTTGGCATGTTGCAATGTGCATAGCTCAATTGATTGAGTGGCATATCTGCTGTGCATGATGATGAGCATCAGAGCATGTGGCAGACTGTGGCAAGCTGTCACTTCTGTGTGAGAGTGCTAGCTAGCTAGCTAGTCACAGCGCTGTTGCAAATTTCCTTGTTCAACCTTGAAACCCTGAACATAGCTGATTTTTAAGTTGCATGTCACACTGCATAGGGCTTACTGNAGCATGTCACACTGCCAACTGTATGCTGACTGCTTTGCCAGCTTTTGCATCGCCAGTCTGGANATGCCGCATCAGCTGTGTCACATCCTACTGCAAATTCTGTCCTTGGCTCTACAAATGCTACCTAAGCAAGCACAGCAATCAATCAATCAATCAATCTNTTGCCAGCCAGACTCTACCACTGCCAGGAACAGCATGGCTCCCAGCACGGCTCGAAGAGATCTTGGCTCATGGGTGGAGGCCAAGTGCCCGTCTGTGTGTGCACCCGGCCAATGCTGCATGCAATGGCTACTGCCATTCTGCTGTATGTAGCCCGGCAGTGACGGTGTAACAGCCGCTAAACCAATCTGGTCCACCAGGATTTTACGGGATAGGAACATGACTGCCACATCTGCTTTGGAGAGTGCTCGGGTTGCATACCCGCCAAAGGTGGCAAAGAGCCACTGAGCCTGTTTGGCTCCCGCAGCCAAGTAGGAGCTTTGAGGCTGGCTGTGGTGTGCAATGGATGCTGCCATGCTTTCGCCAAAGGTGTTGAGAGCTGTTTGGAAGTCCTGCATACATTCAAGTATATCAGCCGATTGCTCATAGTCAGTGACCTGACTCAGCAAGCATGCTGACAGCACGGCAGCTGTGTCGTTGGAGACAGCGTGACAACTACTATGATGACAAGTCAGTGCACAGGTCACTGCAAGCTGATGTGTGGCAGTGCATGCCGCATCANTAACACAAGTTGCAAGCCAGCCCCGCAGGCAACGCACACCAGCCCATTGCTGCTCTGCTCCTCTTCACCTGATCCCCTGTTCAACACTTCATCTGACTCACTACTGTTTTGCTTGTTACTGTCTGGCAGCTCATGTGGTGCGGGAATCTGACGCCTTCTAGCTGCCTGCTGTAACACATGTTGCAAAGCCTCAATCTGTTGCTGCAGCCTGGCATCATCTTGCAGCTGCCATTGCCTGTTTGGGNCCAAGCACAGCCCATCAGCGGTAAGCCATTGCTTCAAATAATTGTTACACGCTCACTGCTAGCAAAACCAGTTTGGCTGTTTGGGTTTAAAGTCATCTGTGACACAAGTTTGGCATCTGTCACACAAGTTTGCTATAAACGTGACATGAGCCTGAGCATCCTCACGGTGTTGCTGTGGCATTCTGCATGATAGCAATGTCTGCCACAAGCAGCACCAACTGCATCGTCCAAATGCTGTATGTAGCAGTTCTGGGTGCTGGGCTTGCATGCATTTGAATCGCAGAATATCTCTCTTCGTGCAGTGCCACTGGTTGTCACACGCATGAGTAAGGGCAAGCCGTAAGTGTCATACTGTGCTCTTGACTCCAGCTGTTTGAAAAGTATGGTCCCTGACAACTCACCATGTGCTGCTGCAGTTCGAGCCAGGCTGGCGCAAACCTCTGTACTGCTTCACACTGGACTGTCGTGGTGCAAGGCCTGGCTCGGCATAGAGGTGCAGCCTCCCAGTCCTCTCCTGGTCAAGCCTGCCACTGCACCTCGTTGCAAGAGGATGGAGACCGGCATCACCGATGAAGCTGCAGAGTGGTTTCACTACAGCTGCATCTTCATGCAAATGCACATGTGCCCATTCAAGNGATAATGTGCGAACACCAAGTTGCCTGAGCACACGTTACTACCATGCCGCTTGTAGCAGAGGCGCCTGACCTTTGTAGCCACCATTCATCCAAAAGTTGGCCCCAACATTGTCCACTAGCTCTGTGGGCCCGCCGGCACGGTAGCCCTCCTCTCCAGTGCTGATGAGGTGGTTGGAATCTAGGCCCTTCAGCCAATCGGACATCTCCCTGAGCCAATGCTTGACAAGCTGGCCGGCAGGCATGCCCCTGTCCTGCTCGTACTNGCCACAATTTGCTTCTTGCCGCAGCCGTCCCCATGCATGCCTGACTACACTGGAACAGCTCCTGCAAAAGGCATGTTTTGTGCATTTGTGAAAATCATCATGCTCATGCAGATAACTGCAGTGTACACACTGCCCTGGTGGCACAGCATCATCAACATTCGCATGGCTGATCATGTCAACTTACAATGCGATGGTGCAGGAAGGAGGTCTGTGGCACGTAGCTGCCATGATGGCAGCACCATGCATAGAGGATTGCGGGAGAGCAAAACAGGCGGAGCAGAACTTTGCTGATGGTCCTTTTGTCATGCCCTCTGGTCAAGTCATTCGTGTGCATGCACTCCCTCGACAGCAAGACAAGGTATGCACTCGATTGCTGAGCAAATGCCATGCTTGCAGACTGACATGAGAGATGTTCCATGAAGCGCACAGTAGCAGGCATATGCAGTGTTGTATGATGCAGGTGATGATGTGGTCCTATCATCGCAATGCCGATCGAGTTTGCATCTGATTGTTACACTTCTGTTGCAGGTCAAATCACAGCGTGTATCGCACAATTGGCCAATGATTGTTGCTGATCCTTTTGCGAGTCGCCTCCCAGAGTCATCAGACAACCTTGGCCAGCCGCAGGAACACATTGACTACATCAGGCACCTGCCACCAAACGTCACAACTATGGGGCACCTTGCAAGCTTTGGGCCAGCAAACAGTACAGCAGGAAGCACAATCGGCATGCGAACCGCAGCTCGCCGCCGCTGCTGCAGAAGATCTGTAAAACATTCNCTGGTTTCTGGAACTTGCCGAGACCGTATGTTTTCCTACTGTACAATACGTAACCCAGAATGCAACTGCTGCTGTCTGTCAGTTTAGGTCAGCCTGAGCATTTTATCTGTGGTGTTTATGCTGGTGCCAGGTTCCACATACTTCTGCAGCAGCATGGTCCTGTGGACATGTTGTGTTGCAATCAGTGAANGTTGTCACAGATGGGGTGATGAACACGTCTTGCTGTGAACTTTTAAGTTAGCTGTATACTGTTACTTTGACAGTGCTACAGAAAGTTTTGCATGCTTCAGTGTTCATCCTCTCATTGAGCATTCAGAATTGGACCAGAGTGGCCTCTTTTGGCTGTTGTCATGTATAATTGCAGTGGTGGGTGCACACTGTGTGCATGCAATTATAGTCAGTAAGTGCTCCACCCAATGAGGTTAGAGTTTATTTCACTGAAAACCTTGCCAAGCAGTCCCAGTTGCAGCTGCATATGCTGTTATATCTGCTCCTCTATTGAGCCTGTGTGACAAGACTAAACAAGGTGTTGTACCTGCACTAGGTGTATATGTGATCTCTGGCTGCAATGCAGTGGACATGTTGCATCCTGTGTGTGCACAATGAGGAACCTTCTTAGGTATTGGTTGTGATAAAGTGTAGCCCTTCCTTTGTGACCATTCACAGTTANCACATGTACGTGATGCCATGCTATTTGCAGTCTGCACCACTCACCGGTAAATACGCTCCACTGGTCCTCAGTGTGGCATAAACCTCAGGCACAACATTCTGGTTGGTCTGTACATACGTAGCATTGAGCTGTCCAAGTTGCTCATTGCTGTATGTGGATACATCATCACTGACGACATCCTGCAGGATATCTGTGATGTAATCCAGGAGGGGAGCCAGCTCATAAAACCCGCTGCACAATAACAACACAGACATTTGCATGTCAATACTTACCATTTACTGCAAAGCTGCTTGGCAGGTGCACGACAAGGCTTATTCTGCTGCTGCAAGAGTTGATAATCAGCCCACTTTGTTGAACAACACTTGCGGTACTGCTCAAGCTAGTTGTTGCTGCACAGCCAAAGCCCTGACACTTCAACTGCTGCTGCACAGGCTGCAGCTCCAAGACAGGTCTGTCATCTTTGCTGCTGTGGTGTAGTCATGCATATGCTCGAGTGCCATGTACGCTTGCTCTGCTGAGTGCTTGCAACTTGCCCCAATATGCACTACCAGAGCTAATACTCTGGTTGCTTGGCCGATGGTCAGCACACTGGCATGGCATTGTAACACCTGAGAGTCCGAGCATCTTTGCGCTGCATCTTATGTACTTGTGCTGACATGAGGCTTTAGTGTACCACCTCCAAGGCCAGCTTGAAAATGGCCACATGCCAGTTTTGCAAATATGCAAGCGGCATATCAGCTGAGAAGAAATGCACTTTGCAACGTACAACAATATTGACACATGCTGTACAACAGCCAAGCCAGCAGCCATGCTGCTGGCAACATATGCCGNGCTGCAACAACCTGGTTTGAGACTGTAGGAGCTGCCTCTGCTGCTTCAGCCTGCAATCCACAGGCATTGAGAAATCAGCCTGCCGTGAGTGCACAGGCAGCAGGGTAGTGCAGCGTCCTGACTNTGCCTAGGGGAGTGACAGCAACCAACTCATCTGGTGAGGATCTACCAGGTCTGCCTTATCCTGGACACTGTTTTGAGTGGTATGGCTGTATGACCTTTTTTGGCTGTACCTTAGGCAAGATTGGACGTACACTATCATTGCTTCCCTGCTGGCAAATCTGCTTGTACTGACAAACATGCGTTGGGGTTGCGCATGCATCTACAGATTCTCGTGTGCACATGCAGCTGTACATAGCTGCATNGGTCAAGTACAACGAGATCACCTATGACACAACCTTTGAGGACTACACCATGCTGACAGGCAATGTTGTTTCCCTGGCTATGGGTGCAATCATCTGTGGAGTGTGGTCCCTCATCTTCCCTGAGGACTATGACTTTGTGAGCATGAAGAACATCAAGATGCTGGACATTGCTGAAGACGGTGACGCTGGCTTCAAAAAGGTCAGCTTTGACCATTGACACCATATTCAATTATGGCTGCAATGCAATTACACTGCAATGTGTGATCACAGGTGATCACAGGTGATCAGTCTTGGCAAAAGAAATTCTTCTTCTTCTTCATTTTGTAGACTTGTTTCACGTTTCACATGTTTTGTGCTCACAAAGGCTAAGGTGCTGATGGCGGATAAGTTGCTGATGCTGGCATGGGGCTGATAGATGCACTCAAGGCAGCGTTGCTGTGAAGCACTATTGTAGTCATATGCCGTCCTAAGGGACTGGCTGCACGCTTAATGCCATGGCCGGCTTGTTGCTTGATGGCCGCCATGCAAGCCATCTTGCCAGCCATTGTTGCCGTCCCTTGGATGTCAATGCAATGCTGCAATATGTTGGGCATCTTTTGCCTTTTCCAGCTACAAACTAAAATGCAAATTCCATTGCATGTGGGACTGTATTAGGCAGCAACTCTGCTCAGTGCTGCTGGGAAATTTAAAAATATCTCAAAAATACATTCCATTTGTCAGCACCACTTGGTAGAGTCCTCGACGAGTTAAATCCCGTGGGTCAGTGACATGCAGATGCAATTTGCATTTTTGTTATGCAGTTGTGCCGACGAGAACTGCTGACCCATATTGCATTTGACAACTACAATTCAGTTGATATTCTCAGATGTGAAACAAGCGTTGTGCCACCTGCCAAACATTGCCTTTGCACTGCACCATCTTTCTCATCACAGTCACTGCAAAGAACAGCCTTTTAGTAGTGACATTTCTGGAGCAAATAACTAGGAACTCTGTTACAGGTGCCTGATTGCAAGTCACTCGTTGCTCTATCTGAGTTGACAGTATGCCTTGCAATAGACCATATCTGGAGGCTTACAGTTGAGCAATGCCTGGTGTAGGCAGGGCAGGGCAGTCATGAGCCAGCTTGTCAAACACATGCAATGTACTNAACTGGACCATCTGCGTCACGCTATGCAGGAAGTGATGGGCGTGCTCATCGGATCTGCAGTAGCCCCAATTGCCATGTGTCTGTGCTGGAAGAAGACCAACAAGTGGGGTGCCGTCACTGGAGCTGTGTTGGGTCAGTGGCTGGGCTTGGCCGCTTGGCTCATTTTTGCTAAGGTCAGCTTCTGCCGACAGACACACACATGCACAGACANAGCTACAATGCTGCTGACATACTGCACTACCAGGTTGCTGGTAGTAGCAACACTGCAGAGCTCCAACCAAGCTTATCAACANGCCTTTCCGAGCTTTGGCTGTAGCTGCAAGCAGACTAGTCTTCACCCTAGTGTCTGCGGTGTCTACAGGTGCAGATGCTGCTGTCTCGCGCGNCAAGACTGATTCTCCCTAGCGGTCGGCAAAATTCGCTTGCTAATCCTGCAGCCTGATCGATCGCGACAGAACACGTTCGGTGGTGTGTGCTTGTCAAGCCCGGTCTTGACAGGACGATATGCAAGGGCGGGCCTAGTCAGGTGTAGTCGTGCCAGACTGCATGGGACGTCTGTTTCTAGAACCGCTGGAAGGACGTGTCTACTTGTGTGGACACTGCGGGTCGCACTTAGCCAAAGCTGACGAGCTTGTATCCAAAGTAAGACCTGGTGTGGACCTCTGGCGTACTTGTGCATAAGCGCATGGCACACACGGTTTGGTGGTATTCCTTGCGCTGCAAGACTCAGCATACCCTGATACCTTGAAAATGGGTTGTTCAATGTGTAGCCTTCGTCACTGTCGCTGTGTTCGGCAACTTTTGACTGACCTGTCGCGTCAGCCCTTGCTGTACGGCGATCACCACTACGACTTTCCGGAAGCATTTGTGACGATAGCCTGTTGTGCAGAGTTTCCACTCCCGAGCAGGAAAGGCATACTTATTCATCTCTGTGGTAAACGTCATCACCGCCGGAAAAGAACAAAGATTGATGACGACAGGCCTCCACACAGTTTGTGACTTGTTTTGCAAAGTAAGCCCTGCAGCAGGGACTAGTTTACGCACTGTCACCAACTTGCCAACAGAGTGTCAATTGGGAAATTTGGGCGGGTCTTTAGCATGTAGTAATGCTTGTTCAGACGAGTGGCGGAATGCCCTGTTCCAGCTAGTCAGCTGTCCCGCCCCAAGCTTAAAGTCAGAACCACCTCGACAGGAACATGCAGCAAACACAAGGCCCCAGGGCGCTGTTGAACGGGCCAGCGCACTATGTGCAGGTGAAGCTACTTGTNTCCAACATCCATCAATCCCAAGCTGTCACGCACGGAGCCCCTGGACAGCAGGAGCACTTTTGTGAGCCCCTGCACCCCTGTTGACTGGACTGACGGTGTTACATGACCCATACTGGTTGACAGATGTGGCAATGGCAGCCATGTCAAAGAACAAGTCTGTATCTTGAGTGTCCAATGGTCTAGGTGGTCTGCTGGCAGCAATGGATGAACGCTCAGGCTGATGCTGCTGGTAGAGGGGTGTGTCACACTGCTACCACATGGGTAAAGTAAGCCAAATAAAGCAAATCTGGTCTGATTGAGCCCTATACCTCTCCAAACTGACCATCACATGGCAGTACCATGCGACATACAATGTTTCACCCACATTTAAATTTCTTGCCATGTATGGCACAGTCTTGCTGGCTAGCTGAAAGCTTAATTGTGTGTTTTCTGCTTGTCAACAGAAGCATTGCANACTTGCAATAAAGAAGCCTATGGTGTCTGCGAGGTAGGCGTTGGCCTGCATTGATTCCCCTGAAATTCATGGCACTGATATAAAGTCACATAATGCTGAAAACTTACACGCATGCCAATCGGTGCAGTCAGCGGTGCTAAGTGCGTATACATGTCATGAAACTAAACTCAATGCGTTACAGTACCTTGCAGAACTTCTGTCATGTTGCTCTAAGCGGCATTGGCCAGGCTTGTCAGCAATGAAACCTGATGCGTGTAGCATGCCTGGATGACCCTGGGTGCAATGCAATGCATCATGCATATGGCTGCACAGGTCAAATGGCAAGGTGACACATGTTGCAATACATAGCTGATCGTTTGTGATCAAACTTCAGCCTAAACGGTGTGCAAGACTGTCTTGTCCTCAGTGTCTAGAGCTTCAACATTGACAAAGTTGTCTGTGTACCAGCTTACGCAGAGAAACAGCGCTGGTGGACAACTCTGTGTAAGCTTGGCTGGGCAGCACTTGTTAACATACCCTAGCAAGCTACGATTGTTCCTTGTTTCTGTGCTGCTACTGTGCACATGGACTTTGCGCCACCATCAGTGCTGTAGTCTGTACTGCTCCTGCTGCCACAAAACCTGCCCTAGATCGTTTACATGCTTGCCAGCCAAAGCTAGATNTGCAGGTGGACAAAACCTACCTCAGCAAGTACATGATCAAGGCATTGATCCAGTAGCCCAATCTATCCAAAGTAGGTTGCACTCACTCAACACTTCAACGTGTTGCTTGTTGTTCCTCATGCTTGCAGGCTTGACCATCAGTCTCTGCATTGCTGTGTGCAGACATAAAAAGGGAATGGCGTGCACTTTGGAGCATCTCTCGCTCTCGTAGGAAAGTCTGCTGACTTGGCACACAGGAGGTCTCATGGAGTCAGCAAGCCCTGGTTGCCGTCATCATTGCCTATCAAGCACTGAGCCTCCGGGCCACTTTTGTGGATTGTTTTGGTGGACCGCATCAAGAGGCTGCCAAAATTTGTCAGATTTGTTTGTAGATGCCCACATGATAGCGGCTCATGCCACGATCTACAAACAACGCTTGCTGGCAACAAGGTGTGCCACAGCGGCTCATGCCGCAGCATATTTCCTGCACAGGCCAACATTGCACAGGCCTAGATCACACAGCGCAGCCCTGCCCANTTTCAATGCATGCATAATGACATGCTACAGTAAGGCACCTTCTCCATCCAGGTATGCATCTTGTCATGTACAAAGCACATGTTGGTGTCACAGCGCAACAAGTTGTGCCGACTTGCTGACACTTGGCATGCATGCACTGCAGCCGGCTATGATCGGCTGGACACAGGCGCTGCAGCAGAGATGTTCGGTATCCCAGAGCTACGCCAGTCCCTGCTGAGCAGGGCATCTGGACAAGTTCTGGAGGTAGCCATAGGGACGGGCATCAACTTGCCTTTGTACAACAGGCAGCATGTGCAAAGCCTGACGGGGCTTGACCTGTCCCCAGGGATGCTGCAGCAAGCCCAAAGCAAAGCTAGCAGTACTGGAGCAGGCCTGCAGCTTACCCTTCAGCAAGGTGTGACCTCTTGGTCTGTCAAGGTGCACATGCAAATGCAAGCAGGCCATGTTGCTCTGTNCAGAGGAGCTATCTGTACCATGCTAGGTATGTCAGCTGTGGGCGTTTGCTGCTAGATGCAGTCCGCTTCGGGCAGGGTGGTAGACGCTGTGGCTAAATTGCAAGGACATGATTTCTCTGCACAAGCCTGCTGCGCACATTAAGATGTATACACTGCTCAAAGCACATGGTATCTGCCAGCATTGCCCACATGATGTTGCACTTACTGTCGGCTGTTGTGATGCACAATCTCTCCGCATGTTGCTAGAGCATACCTGTGATGTCTCTTCTCAGTACTTCCATGGTCTTGTTACACCATCAGGCACCAGGAATTTCAGGAATGCATCCCATTTTCAAGTGCATGAGGTGGCAACATGGTAAGCAATTGATCTTTCTGCTGTGTGTGGCAGGGGCATCATGGAGACAGGGGAGCGCTGAGAGCTAACGTCATCCTGCCAGCCCCAGCGTATACAGAGAAGTCAGTGACGTATGTTAACACAGAGGGTCGACCACAGAGGACCAAGGTGGCCGTTCCTATGCCTGGTGACTCTCGTGAGGACTGGAAGATCCTCAGAGCGCTCAGTGAGGTGAGCTGCATCATATACATGGTGTTGTGCTGTGCATGCTACATACAAGCNTGGTGTCTATGGTCAGTTTGAGTGCTGGACCTTGAATACGCTGAGCTTGACAGGTGTGCAACAAAGCAGGCTTCATCGAGCCTGGTCAGGATCCTGGAGCGCTGTTAGCCNCTGCAAAAGCATGTGATGTGCAGCTGATTACCAGGGTGTTGTTGTCCTCAATCTTCTTCATGGCAGACTCAGTCGTCAATGGGAACTTGATGATCTGGAAATGGTCCAGCTTCTGTGCAGAGGGCGCACTGCAGCACCATGCATGCAAATCAGGGGACAGGCTGTGCACCGTTGCAATGTGTGCAGGGAATGCCAGTGCCTGGCAGAAGCAACAAGACCCATAGCGCCCTCCCTGCGCTGCTGTATGGCAATGCGGACATTTTACAGTCAAGTCCTAGCAATGCAAAGGGTGGCTGCTCATTGCAGACACAACCAAGTCCCTACCAAGAAAACACAAGCTTTGCACCATATACATGCCCAAGGTGGGTGCCAATGCATTTGCACTCAGCATGCTGATGAAGAATGTCACAGGCTTTTCTGCAACAACTATTGCTAATCCTGTGCCTGATGCTGTTGTTGCTGCTGCTGCTGCTGNTACCTCCTTGTAGCAGCTGTGAAGGGCCAATCAACTGGTTTCCCTGTGATGCTTCAGAGCGCTCAATCGGCTGACACTTGGTTCTGCTGCAGGTGATGCTTTCTTGGNATAGTGCGTGATTGGCAGGTAACCAACACCTTCGAGACTTCATACGACTTCATGTTCATCTACTCATGCATGCAGCACTACCTTGTGACAAACACAAGCATATCTTCACGAGCACAAGCATGTTCATGAATGCTAACTGATGTGTGTGTGTTACCTGTTGTGCTCTGCAAATGGCAATCCTGCATGTCTTCATCAGTGCAGACTGGAGCCGACAACTTCTGCGCTGTGCAACATTGCACTTGCACAGAGCGTTGGTGCCAATCAGCAACAAGTTTGATACACTGTGCACAATCCCTGACAGGCTGCACTTTCTTCATTGACATTTGGCCTTGTGAGGCCCAGCTGATCAGCCTTGTTGGCTAGCGTAAATCTGTAAGCCTTCTTCTTCTTCCTGGCACCGATGCTGTCATGGCTGCAGGGTGCTAAGTCTGCAGCTTTGGGCCCCAGGCGGCAGATGGAGGGCTTGTCTGAGGTGCTGGCAGAGCCCATGCTCACCCGCTTCCAGTCCGAAGCAGCCAAGGCTGAAGAGACTGGCTGGTTCTGGAAGTACAAGTGCACTTCTGTCAAGGTACCCTTGTGACTTGTTCAGNGGACCTGACACACCTCTAATCACTCAATGTGTTTGGTCCGTTGTAAATTGCAACTACTGTTGATACCTACAATTCTGAAGCACACGCAACTGTTATACCCAAGATAACAAGACCGCGGGCATCAATGCAAGCACTCAGGGCTGCACATGAGTGGAGCTGTCACAACGTAACATTCGATGCTGACACCAAATCCCTTGCTGCATAGCAACAGCATGAGTCATTTTGCCATGCTCACTGCGGACTCAAATATATATAGCCTGGCTCACCAAACATGCTTTTGCTTCAAGCACTCATCGCCTCATCAGTTGCAGGCGTTTGAACATAACAGTTCAGTGAAAGAATGCTGGCACGCACTTTGATGCCTCACACTGGTATCCATTTTGCTTACCACCCCATCTGCTTTCCTGCAAGCGCATGAGCTGACAATATCGAGATCGCTCTTGTACATCAGGGTGATATGCACATGCTCATTGTGTTTGTGCTATGATTGCAGATCCCAGCACATCAGGAATGTTGCCACCCCCAGCAGGCCCCCCACCTGGCTTCCCACATATGCTGCCACCCCCCATGATGCCCCCTCCAGGAGCCATGGGGGCCATGCCACCCCCACCAATGATGCCTCCACCTCCACAGCTTATGATGCCACCGCCCCCAGGTGCGCTGCATACTTGTGCATAACAAAGCTGCATGTGGTATACAAATGTGTCCCAACTGGTATACACATCAGCACATTGCAGTGGTCAATATTTGGTCAGAGATGGTGAAGTGTGGACACCCGTCTTTCCCGTCTTTCCCATTATCGTATGGGCAAGAGGTTGCAGGGATCATGCAATGGTTGTTTTCGGGCTATAGACACATGGTATGCAGCTGCAGTAGTTGGCGCTCAAGATACACTATAGGTCTCATGTTGATGTGCAACTGCAGGTCCACCTCCTAGCATGCCAGCAGCAGCTGGGCAAGCCAAGAAGGACACTAAGTCTACCTTCACAGGGCAGTCAACTGTTGTCAAAATGCCTCGAGCCAATGAGGACAAGACAGTCACTGCAATGGTGCCCGCCTNCAGTAACTCATTCCTGCTTTGTCAAGTGACAAATCCAGCTACAATCTCCTCCATTCACCTGTCATTTGGGCTCGAAACTGCTCAAAGGGTGAGTGTGCTATGGAAGAGTTGTCTAGGTTGTAATACTTGGCTTGCACGCCCTGTTGTTGATACTCTATGAAGCCTGTAGAGATGCTGTCCAGCGCTGTGCTTGCTTTTCTTGTGCTTAAAGCGGCTACCACAACGGGCTGTCTGCACTACTCAATGTGAAGGCCATACGCTTGCTGAGCCACTTGCTTCATGCACGGTCTCTGCACATGTAGTGGTGTGCATGGACCAAGCAATGTCTTTTGCTTGTGTTAAGTTCCCCATGTTGATTGCAGCCTGCAAGCGTCTGATGCTGAGCTCAGTGCAACAACTGCTTGTGATTGTGAAGTGCAATGACGTGAGGTATACAAGACCTAGCTCGCCAAGACTTGCATGCGCCTGCTCAGCATTTGCTTGTTGGCGCCATGCAATGTCCTCACATCAACAGTTTGTGGTTGCCTTGTTACTTGGGCCTCATATTGTGGCAAAGCACCCTGNCTCAACCTGTCAAGTGTGCTGCAGATGGGGTACCAAGCTATGCAACACTATGATTCTGGGGATGGAGTGCATGAGATTGATGTGGTGTTGTTGCCCNCAAGCTTTCAATGACACCAACTCACTACAATGTGACGAGCCCGTGTTTCACGTCCCATCAAGCTTGTCACAATTGACTGCCTTGACGGAGCTGACACTCAGTTCTTGGTGTTCTGGACATGTGTCGTGTGACTGGGTCAGCCATCTGCTGTCTCTTGAGTCCTTGCAAATCAAGAGCTCGGCGCCCATGATGGTATTGCCAGCATGCTTTAGCATGTTGACCAGNGGTGTAGGATGGCGCACTTTCGTGCAAGCCATCACAATATGCAGCGCCATGGACTTCGATGCATAACCAAGGTCGACTAGCCTTGACTGGCAACACGTCTACTCACGTATACTCAGATTTAGTCTGCCTGCTCAGCTAGGGGCCTAATCTATGCTCAGCTTTATAGTCAGTACTGACTAACCCTCTTACAACAAGCTGCACAAGCCACATCCCATGAAAACATTGATTGTTGCAAGACACTGGCATGTGAACCTGCAGCAAGTCACTGCTGCTGTGGACACNTCTTTTTACATGATGCATAGTCAATGGTTTTGTAAATAAGAGACACCGAATAGTTTGTCAGCATCTGGTGCGATAACCTCTCGCGTGCGCCTGTTTGAAATATTGACTTTGGATTGTACTTATGCATCGAAAAGCTGCATTGCCTTGCATGTATTTGACAGACATCATGTGGCAAGGGAATGGCTCAACAGCACACACGACATGAAACACACACTCAGGTGTTTGCTCAAACAGAAGCTCAAAGATCCTATGGCCACCTCATGCACAGCAGCCAAGCTCAATGTACATNGGTCCCATCAAACATGCCAGCCCCAATGAGGCCCCCGTCATGGCTGTACCGGCACGCTGTCACAGCAATCCTGCCCGGCTTGGCCAGCTGAGGCTTGATGACAGTCTTCTGAAGCACATTCCAGGTGTCCCAGATGCGAATGGATCCATCTTCACTGCTGGTCATGCCAGTGAAGCGGTCCGAGGGGTGCCATTGGGCGGCTGTGCAGGGGCTGATGTGCCCCTTGGTGTTGCGCAGATCCCGAATGTACATGTCACCTGCTACGCTCTCCCCGCGCTCCTTGCCGTCACGATCATACACCTTGATCTTGGAGCCGCCTGTGGCTACCAAGAAAGCATCACCTGCAGCAGAACCNATGCAAAATGCAATGAATAACGTTCACCCATACGTGCAGAGGGTAGATGACCACGTTCCGACAAGTCGACGCACTGCGGACACGTTGCGCAGCTGAAGCCTCAGAGGTCGCAGGAGTTGCGNTACTTGCCTGTCTGCACACCAATTCAGATCTCAAAATCACAATGTCGAGAATGCTACTGACAAGCAGTAGTGCAGCTGTATTCTTTGCAAACACGTAGCAGATGTGTGTCTGAATGCAGTAGCAGCAGGCTCAGCTTGAGTGCCGTACTGATACAGGTGCCTGTTGGCCTGCAGCACACAACAACGATGTAGGTGCTGCAGTGCTAGAGTGTCTGCTGTGCGCACTGCTTGAAAGAATTTTTGATTTGCTGTACAGCGCAGAAGGCATCTGATAGCTGCTTTGACAACAGTAGAGCATGACAAGCATCACCTGGCAGCAGCCGCAACACNGCAAGCTCTGCCCTGCAAGCTTTGCCGTACAAGTTCTGCCCAAGGAGGTGCAGCATGAGAGATAAGCCTTCTGAAATTTTGACCAGCCTCACAGCTACAGCAGACCATGCAACCACTACTACACGTGTGCCCACTACGAGGCATGGCAGCTTTGGACTTGGGTTCAGCATTATGCACCACCAGATCTGTCAACTGCATGGTGGTGAATCTGAAAGCCCGAACATGTCACTAAGAGTTGCATAGAGGTGTGAGTGGCTCACTGAGCAAAGCAATGCCGAGAGGGTGCCAATGTGGCACCAGGACAGAGGGACAGCATGGAGGCAGCAGCCACGGTTGCCAGTGCCAGCAGCTGATTCCACAAGGCCTTAGGTGGGATGTTCTCCAAGTCGTGAAAGACACGCTCGGCTTGCATTTCTGCCTTGAACAGAGGCCGCTGCTGGCTGACCGTTTCAGGTGCCGTTGTGTCCCACAATCGCTGCCATGTATTGCCCTGCGCAACACTTATCTCAGATAAGCTTATGGCTAGACATTTGGGTGCAGGTGGCGTGGCTGAAAGGTTCACCACGCTGTGTTATGATCAGCTGCACATTTACAGACACAGCAGGAGATCACTTCAGTATGAGCACTGCCATCTTCTGATCAGACATGTACAGCACATTGCAACAAATTCGCCAGGGGGCATACCAGAAAACAGCAGTAGATGCTGCCGATCACAGGCCACGCAATGTGGATAAGGCTTGTGAGCATACATGTGCACACAGCTGCTATGCATGTTGCCGTATGATCAGTTTTGCTGCTACTGCACATCAGCAAGGCTGACTGTGTTGAGCAGGTTGACCTGGTGCGACATTCGGTCTGAAATATGGCCGCCCTGGGGATGGGTCAGGTCTGGCTGCCAGTCCTTTGGCGAATGCCACCTCACAAAGTCTGCCAGCTGGCAAGCAGGATTGGCAGCTTTGAAAGCTGCCATGTCAGACTGCAGCAAGTCTCCGCCTTGCAGCCTGGCTCGTGCTGCCTGGTCTGACTCAGAGTCACCTATGGTAAAGCTGCACTTGAGTGCAAAACACATGCAAGATTTAGNCTGCTGGTGGTTTGGTGTTTGAGTCAGCAAGTGCTGGCAGTCTGGTGTTCTATGTCAGCAAATGCTGGTAGTCTGGTGTTCTACCACTGGGCAAACATGGGCAAGGTGCCCAGGTGGCTGGCAGGTTGTCTCAACAGGGCGATGGAAACACTGCTGCCTTCTCATTGGCTGAACGTGGTCTTGGATCATGGAACAGGACCGCCTGCTGCAATGCCACAGGGTGGCCTATGCCAGACTTGGTTTGACCATCTCCCTACCTTGCAGCTGAATGCTCAAAGTTCNTGGGTGCACATGTTCCAGCCAAATCAACATGACTGTGATGACAAGCGCCTATGTGACTGCTTGCTTGTGGCAGGGACTGTTACATCAGCCCACAAATTCAGATTATATTGCTTCAGCCCTGTGTCAAAACTTGATCATGCACGCAGGCAAGTGACGTTGGCTATCTAGCATGCAAGATGATGGCTGGGTGAAAGTAACGCGCAGGAGCAGACGCAGACATATGTCAGCACAACAAAACAAGCAGCTCCTACCTTGCACTGCAAAAGCCCAAGTTCCACAAGCTCCACCGCCATCCCTATGCAACCAAACCACCACTGCTTCTCCTACAAAATCTGTCAAGGCCAAACAGACCCCCAGCACCTCACTTATCCATTCTACTACTCTGTCATCGCTTCCAGCAATGGTCATGGCATGCATTTTCCAGCACCTTGACTTCATCTCCAGCTGCAATCTGGGGAAGACCTGCCTTTCACTGGCTGCAGAGTTTGCTTTGCACANCTCATGCTCCATACCCCACTGTGGTGTCACAGTAGGACATGGAGCATGAAACAACAAGCCAACAGCAGGATCAGCCTGGGCATGCTGCAGCATCAGGGACATGTAGAGTATGCCTCAAGCAGCAGCCAGATTGAAACATGTGAGAATATGCCTGTTGCATGGCATGTGCAAAGTTTGCTAGGAAGACATTCAGCAGCAACCAGCCAGAACTGACAACAGGCCTCCAGTATGACATGCTCATGCACAGCAAAAGCATCTNGTGGGTATCTATAAGCCGTACCCTCACTATGTCCTGCAAGCATCCTGCCATGTGTACATGTTNCAAGCAGCAGCAACACCAGGTCCCCACTCACTTGACCAGGCCTGGGTGGAATGGCAAGATATGTGTAAATGCACCTGCCAGCACAACCGGAGCTGGAGAGTAGACGCAAATACAGCTTGACATGGACCCATCATGAATCATAGTGATCTGCTTCGTGAAAGCCTGGACTGACTAAGGGCACCATCAGCAGTTTGGTGATGCAGCGTACCGTACNGATGCTCAGCCAGTTGCGTTTGATTAGGACCGAATTGAGCTGCCTGACCAAGGCTATGCAAAGCAAAAGATTCTGCTTGGTACACACACCAGCGAGGAAGAACAGAATCATGTGCTGCTAGCTGAGGTACAGCTGCCTTTGGAGGACTCAGAGGTTGACCAAAGCAAATACGATGAAGAGCGAGGGGAGGTGGGTGGCTATGCTGCCTCTCCAGGTAACAAGGCATACCTCCTTCCTTCGGGNGGTTGGATTGATTCAGTCAGGCTACCTTGAGTCAGTCTTGCTAGACTTCCTTCGATGATTGCATTGCCCAAGCGCTTGTGATTGCACAGTCACAAACAGGCAGCAGACGCCATGCTGGGTGTCTGAGCTTGGCTGCAGTGCCACAGATTTGTGTCAGATGCAAGCAGAAACCAATTGGTGCTGCAGTGTGACCGGGTGCCGGCATGTCAGATGTGATATCTGGTTTCTGTTGCAGGAAGGTGTGGCAGCACAAGAGCAGGCTGCACAGCATGCCTCTCCTGCATCCTCNGCCATCGTGCATCTTGTGCAAGCACACGCACATCAGGACATCGTGATGGCTATTGATTCTCTGGGCAAAGGTGAAGTCCTGAACACCTGTCCGCATAAGACAATNTATCGCACGTGGGCTGAGTATCAATATGTGTTGAGGCGCTAATCAAGCAAGTTGGCAGCCCTATCCAAGCGTACTGGCACAATGACCTGGCCAAGGAGTCATTTTCACATGCGTTGAGGAGTGCCCCTTACTGCAATCAGTTTCTGGAGCCTCACTTCCACAGCATGAGTTTCGCCAGCCCAGGCGGTCTTCCGATGTCCAGCGCCAAAAAACGCAGGCCTGTCTTTCAGCACAGCCGCTGAGCATATTCAGAAGCACAAGCTGATTGTAGCTGTGTACTTGTTGCAGGCTGTCCGCACTGGACGCGGCTGCGAAAATTTCTGTAGGTGCGTAACACCTTCGCAGCCCCTGAGTCATAGTGACATATTGCAGCACTTGCGAATAGCAGCCACTCTCCTGAGCAGGGCCTGTGTGTAGGTAAGCAGAATGCAGGTAACCAGAAGCAACACACAGAACTTCAGGGCAAGAGGGCCAAGGCTTATGCACAACCTACTGTGCAAGGGCCAGCCTGTGCCACAGCTAGTCAAGCTGCATCTGAGCCACAGTATTTCTCACTAGACCCAGCCATAGTTGGAGGTCCCATGTCACAAGCACTGCCAGTAAGGTTCTAGNCACCCTCAGCCAGTAAGGTCTGCCTGCAGATCTGCAGGCCACACACGTCATGCTCGTCAAGACAAGGATCTGTTCCAATGATACAACATCGATACAAGCTGTCCAGAAGCAAATGTGCCCACGGTCTCAGGCTCAAGATGATTGCACTTTGCTGCCACATGACGACAGGTGTGCTGAGCACTATGGGATGGTAGCCTTGACTGCGGTATGATGCCTTGCGAGCCACAGAGACCAGTGAAACGCACGAGTCAAAAGGTATCAGGCTGCATGCTTGACCCCATGTGAGCTGTGAACGCAAACAACGAAAGCCAACAGCATTGTGACAGACCCATCAATCTTCACAGATCATCAGGTACTGTTAGCCTGGCAAATCATAGCTTTCATCAGGACAAACTGTGATCACTGACAAGCAGGCCATGTTTCTGCATTTGACAAACTGCCAGGTTTTTCATTCCTGCATACCTGCAAGTAGGAGGCATGTTGCAGCAGCTTGAGCAGTAAGCNTGAGTGCATGACCCTTGCTATGCCACAGTCAACATCGATCAGTACATATTCAAAAAGTAGCCTCAGTAGCGGAACAGCGTCAGTGAGGCAAACAGCTAGTGTGGTGACTGGTACTCATGTGCAGGCCCCCAATGCTGAGGCATTGCGCTCCTTTCGCTTTCATTTCAATTCATTGCTGCTGCAGGATGCATTTTCAGCGCTCATGTTTCAAGACCTGGACTTTGAGTCAGAGCCCTGGCCCAATCTGTCAGCAGATGCCAGGGACTTTGTGCAGCAGCTCCTGCAGAAGGATCCAGCCCACAGGATCACTGCCATCGACGCCTTGCATCACAGGTAGCACCACATCACTCTAGCTTGCTTACAATCAGTGCCTGGTTGAAGCGAGTGCTGTCAATCCTCATTGTGTCTGCTTGGCCTGACTTGTAGCTGTGCTGTTCTGCCAGCTGTTGCTCATAACCAGAAGTGCGTTGAGTGTTTGTCGGTGCACAGGTGTGAGCATCAGTGCATAGNGGCACAATTTGTGGTGTTACCCAAGCGCTCAGCAGAAGCTGGTCGCTAGGTGGCATAACAGGATCTCTGGCACCAATCTGATGGCTTTGCTTGGCACCGTACGACCACACAGGTGTAGGAATGCATGCAATGCACATCATGAAAAGCGATGTTGCACCCTTTGCAATCACACAGCATGTGTAAGCTTGAGAACGAACCAGCAAGATCACTTGTGCAAGCTTGTACAAGTCACAATCATCACATCTACAAGTCTGATATCGACAAGCACAGAGCCTGATTGGCCACATGCACACCAACAGGGGACCCACCAGGGCAATGAAGGGGGTGACAGGGGGGTGCAGGCGCATGCCCTCCTGGAAAACAGCTTCTGTGTAAGGGAATGCTGACAGATCATCATAGCTAGGTTCTCTGTTGCATCCAAAGGCATTCACCTCTGACTGCAGCTGCTGCTGCACAGCANCTAAATACCCACATTTTTGAATCAAACCAAGTGTACTGTCTGCTCATCCACATTATGCACGTGCTGACTTTACAAGTGCAAACATGTTGCTAGGCATTTACTCCTGAGGACGTAAGCTGCCGATTTGCAGAGCACGTTAGGTACAGGCTGTGCAGGACTGGCAGATTGCCCTTCTGAACACCCTATCCCTGACGTGCTCCGTTTGCCGCAAGCTCATCTTTGTGTGCTAGCTGTTGAGCGACCAGCTGCCCATAGTATCCAATGGATCAGCAGCATATATCTACAACACAAATGCAGACATACATGTGCAAGAGCATATGTACATGAACCANACTCGTCCGTTCATGGTGTTACCACGGCAAAACATCATCACGTTCCGCCACTCCACAAAATGCAGGCGACATGTGCTGCCTTGATACGTGAGGCTGTCTGATCCATAGCTGGCTTCGGAGCTTATGCTTTAGCTTATGCTTTCTTCAAATTCGAAATGAAGCGGACGCACCTGCGTCACAATAAACGTACACGCATCACAGGACCAAGCCGAGACAACGCTTGAGGCGTAGCACACCATGCTCATACGAGAAGCTGGAGCCTAACTGGGTTGAGGGGCGTGAGTGATACGGTATGNCTTAAATTGCCATCAGGTCCAACAAGTCATCAAGGCAGAGATCATCCCGGCTGCAGAGCTCAAGGATAATTGTAAAGTCCTTGACAAAGGCCTGGAGAACACAGCTGCCGAAATCTTTGAGTGCCGACAGAGAGCAGCAATGGCCAAGGTTTGCCNAGCCTCTTGCTCTTGAGTATGCTGTCAAAGCTGTGTTCATGAAGCAGACGTCACTTGCAACACTTGGTGTGGCACACCAGGCAGTTTTGAGCGGCTGGGCAACTTGTAGTGCGGGTTAGCAGCTTGAAGCAACCTCAAGTAGCCTAGCTAAATATGGCTAGCATCAGCAGTATGTACACCAAACCATGCACATGTCTGCCATACAGCCCATGCTGTGTGCAAGTGGGTGACCATGTATGCACCAGGGTGATTTGAAGGCAGCCTGACCATGAGAGTCTTCTCCATGAGGCCCCAATGCGGCACCAGTCCCCTCAGCATTCCAACACCAGCAGCTTCAGCAAAGTCAACATACAGGNGGGAGCCACTGGTGCAGTGCCACGCCACTTTATAGTTGCTATTGGGCTTGATAGTGTGCACATCAAGCTTGGGGTGTAACAGCTTATTGGCCTCAATGTTCCATTGTTTGGCCATTCGCTGAGGGAGCAGACAAGGATCTACGTNCAACCATGACAGAACATGACTGCAAGGTTTCAACCTTTTTGCTTGTTCAGGATCTTGACTAGCTACACTGCCGTGCAAGCTTTGCCTCCTCTTCTCGCCTGCAGATACAGCCAATACTGCACATACCACAATGTTGCATGTTCAGAATGCCCCGTCCAGATTGTACAACATTTGGTGTCCAGGTGTGCAGCCATGACCAACAAGTGTAATCTTTCCTTATGGCAGCGCATGCCTCGCACCGCACATTCTTGCACAAACCCATGCCATGCAACTCACCCAAGAAACAACAAGAACATTCTTGTCTCACATAACACCCGCCAGCTATAACGGCGACAATGCTCTTGGCAGCTGCATATCAGGAAGCTCACCATGTTTCAAGTCTCTGTAGCTTTTCTTGCTCCTCTGGGGACAGCTGTTTCCCTTCCTTAGCTTTGCTTGCTGTAGCTTCAGCTTGTCTGATNGTAGGTATGTAGCAGGAAGTGGTGGCTATATGGGTACAGTGCCCAAAGTTGTATGCCTGCTGCAAGCATCTGCAAAGTCTGGAAATTGTGGTCCATAGCAGATGCAGACACGTGCGTCATTTGTTACGGATCTATCTGTAAAAAGCTGGAGCTATATGCATGGCCTGCAGGGACTGCCCACCATACNGGCCATGTTGCAGGCCTCTACAGGCTGCTTGCTTGCCTGTAGACTTGCGGAAGCCGGGTCACAGTTGCACTGCCACCTCTGTTGGCATGTTCCACCTCTGGTAGAAGCCCATGCAGCCATTGCCAGAACACCTCCTCTGTAAAGTCGCTGCTCACAACAACAGCTGGCACCAGCCATGGCGTGTGACGGATCTTGGTATACGACAGTATTGCATCGTCATGGACCAATTTGCCGGCTAGCCAGCTGGCTCTTGCATTGATTGCTGGGTTAGGCATAGCTTGCGGGGTCTTCTTTGTGTACATCACTGGAGGCTGAATGGCTTCTGAAGGCAGGGTTGAGCTGGAAGCCTCTTCACGTGGGCTGTGTAAAGGGTCCTTGCTGACTTCTTGAGTTCTCGTTTCTTGCGCTTGTACAGTGCTGTTGCTGCTACGCACAGGTGGCGGGCCCAAGACCTTCTCAATGACTTCCTGCAAACAGTGCAAACAGCACTTTNAGGAGCTGGAGCATGAGCTGGTCGTCCGGCAAAGCTCCCTTGAACAGTGAGTCCCTGCCTGCTAAGCAGCAGCATGCCACATAGTAATGGGCACTGCATGTTGTGAACTTGCAGTCTTGNGTTAGTATCCAATCCTGATCATACAGACATCTATTTAGGCTGTATGAAAACGTACACAGCCTAAACATACTCAGCTCCAACGTTTGCATCCTGAATTGAAAACATGTCTATGTTTCACTGCATAGGACGAAAGGCTGAGAGCTCAAGCGCTGCAGCCTTTTGCTGTTGGACCACCTACAAGGAGCATCGTTGGCACATCCAAATTTGCTCAGCGAATGAAGACAGCTGTCATGAATGCTGCAAAAGATCCTTTCAGGTGATTGCTACCCTCACAAGCATGTGTCAACTTGATGCCCCAATACAGCTTCATCAGCATCTGTTTGATTTGTAGTACCGTACTCGTAACAATGATCGTCGTTTTAATAAGTAAGTCGAATTTCGCCAATGCGCTTGAAAACCTACTAAAATAAACTATTAACCCTTCCGACCTTCATTGAAAACAATTCAANTCTAGAGCACAAGTTGACCAAGTTTGGGTTCACAGCTCAGCAAGCAAGGACTTTGCTGGTGACAGCGGCCAGCATGCGTAACATACGGCAGAAGGTAAACTACAGCAACATGAGTCAGATCTTTCACGCAGCATGGAAAGTAGAGGACGAGATGTTGCGAGCCGGTTTCGAGCATCAGCACGCGAGAGAGTTTGGACTGATGTTTGTAGCACTGGCTGGATGCAAAGAAGACTCAAACTTGCGTACAGACAAGTATTGGAGGGTTTGGGAAGTGTCTGCCGCTGAGACAGTCTGCGATTGTCTAAAGTCAGCCAATAAAAAGAAGAAAGACGGATACCTCTATGCATATGACTTAGCAAAAGCCATGCTCACTTTTGCCATGCAAGAGTGGGAGTCTTGACGTGTTGTCTTGCATTTCACATATCTGTGTTTGTCGGCTTTTACTGCAGCTGTACACTCAGCTAAACGAAGTTGTCGACCTTCCCAATGCAAGCTCTGAGTCAGGTATAAACAGGTGGGTTTGAATACGAAGTTCGAGCAACTAATGAACATGTGCACATGTGCACTCACGCATGTGCAATTTTTGGGCCCAGCCAAAACCCCAAAGACCTGAAATGTCATAGGTCCACTATATCTCGAAAGCTGTGTTGTCATTGCTGCCCAAACCTGTGAACATTTAATCTTCTTCGACTGCTTCTTCGACTGTGTGACTGACCAGTACATCCCTGGTTTGGAAGTGAACGACGACGACGATCATCTCTGATCTGAATGTGCAGTTTTTTNGTGTGCTTCAGCTGCAGTTGGGCCCACAAAGCTGCCAAGTCATCTCCAGGCCGAGCTGCTGGCCCTACACAGCATACTTTGGTCAGGCACACCACAGGACAATGGCACCCAGGATGCAACCAGCTGCTTCAGCATGCAAAGCAGCGTCTGCTTGCAAGGCATGCACCACAGCCTCCTGGCAGAGACAGTACACAACCGTGATGGATATACAGACCCCCTGCAGACTGAAAATGCCTGTACGATGAACACTGTGCAGGCCAATTATGCACGACGTGCCCAGCAGAATGTGCACGCACCTGTGGTAGCCTGATTTGTGGAGTTGTGCCCTTCCTGATGCGCAGCATTGCTGCCTCGAGCTGCCATGCTAGCCTGAGCAGCATGTTGCAGTACCTTCACCTGTGGCTGAGGGGGCTGCTGCTTTCTCTGACNCTATTCACAACCCCTGCAAACATTTTGTGGACCATAGCAAGAGGGACCAGGTCCATTTTGTGTTCCACTTGAGCAGCATAGCATGTTTGCTTAGTTGATGCTTGTGCAAAGAGTAGCTCAGATTGATGAGCATGATGTCTTCCACCCTGCAGCAACTTTCAAGCCATTCAATGTTGTAAAGAAAACCAAGTGCATCGGGTCATCAGACTTATTTTGATTACAGCATTTGGGATAACAGTGGTTAGTTGCCAGACCGTGGTCTACGCACATATGTGCGATCCTTGATGGTGGCTTGGAAGCTTCCCCGTTTGTCATGTACCAGAGCTTCCTTGCCACAGAGCCGGCTGTGTAATCGCTCGGTGTGCCCTCATGCTTGGCATAGTCCCACTCAGCAGCTACCATAGGAGCCAAGGACTGCAGCGAATTGCAAATGCAAACTTTGCGGCCAGAGCAGCATGGGCAGCCTGAACCTTTGTACATGGTGCCCACAGTGTCTTGCCATCTGTGAGGCTGACCATTTGGGCACTGTAGGCAGATCCAATGAGCCTTTTTGCTGCTTCTGCATGTGATCTGGCTTGGATCCAACCCTGTTTTGTCATTCATTCCCAATGGTGCATCATTGGGTGCTGGCTGTCTGTCAGAACAGGGTGCTGCACTTGGGGACTAGATCGCCGAATTTTGTAACAGGAAGGACAGCCTGTTTTGTCACAGGCTCGCTGCCCGCTAATTGTGACCCGTTCATGCAAGCTCACATTGCCACAGCACCTTCTTGTTACTACCAACTGTGTAATGTTTTGGGAAGCCTGGGTTCTTGTTGCTGAATTGAGCAGCAACAGCGGGGGCCTTACTTGCCAGTGATTATGCTGACACGGCTGACTGTTTGAACAGAAAGGACAATTAGTGCCNTGTGAGCGGAACGTCTACGGCTGACAGTGACTCTGGCTGCGACTGAGCAGCATCAGCTGCATTACCATTTGCCAAAACAGGCTGTTGTGACTGTGGTTCAGGAGGGAGCGTATTCTTCAGTCTTTTTACATGCTGTGTATATGTATCAAGAACCTCAGGCTGCACCCTGTGTAATTGCAGTGGCCCTCAACGCTGAATCAGCCTGCCGGTCAGCAATGCATGAAAGGTGACCACACGTGATCAATCCAAGTGCAAGCCACAAAGGCTGATGCANCAGCTGCGTGAAGACCTCTTGCACTTGAGTCATGGCTGAAGTCAGGCTGGCTAGCTCTTCATGAAATTGCGAAGACTCCTCTGAGCTTTGTCTGCCAATGTTGCGAGGTGCATCACATGCGTAGCTGCCTTCAAGGGGACCGCGAGAGTGGCCTGCATTCGCACTCGTCTTGTATGAGCACTTCCAATAGACCTTATCGTCAGACACAAAACTGCATAGATCATCACCACTACAGCTGACATCGTGCGACGGCAACAGCGACCGGTACAGAAGCTGACCATTTGTAAGTCGTTTTGGGGCAGTGACAGGCTCCACGCCTGAAGCAAGACTGCCGATGGTGGAAATCGGCACCAGGACAGCTCGCCCTCCAACAGTAAGCTGCACCACGTTTTGAGCCATGGTTCAAGCCTGGTGCTGCCTGCAGTCCCGCAGAGAGTGTAATGCACAATGTCTGCAGCTCAACAGCCAGGCTGTATGTGTGATGTGGCTGACGCGCTTGAAACAAACTATGTCACAACGATGGACCAACGAAGCGGGTTAAGCCGGAGCTTATGGCAGCGATGCAGCACGCAACCACAGCTGTACACATACGCCGTACTTCGTAGCTACCTTTCTGTCGAGTCTGCTCTGTGGACGTGCTGCAGTGGAGACGAAAACGCAAGCGGCAGGTAAGGACGTCGAAGCAGACGCGAAGCAGTACGGACTATGTCCCCGAACAGNTTTCTGCAGCACCTGATTGGGGATTTGCAGCATGTTACTGTTTGCCAGCAGCAAAGACAAGGCTTCGAGATTGCATGGTCGACCATTGCAGGTTTGGGTTGCTTCCCTCCTCTGCAGATCACTGGCTCCTGCCACCTTGCCTGCAGCCAGGTGTTGACAACCCATTGGCAAATGACGTCATAGTGTCTGTACCACATTATCATCAACATTGCAAGACACTCTGCAATTGCATACCACAACAGGCCACCTGCTGCAGGGTCTGCACAACGTAGCATACACAGGGGCTTTGGGGCGTCCTCTGATCTGCCCTGAGGGGGGCCTTGCCAACCTGTCAGCAGACTCCCTCANTCTGGCTTGAGTTGCACAAGACTGTTGACAGTGTGTCTCTGGCTAACATTGTAGCCAAGGTACATTCAGTAAGATTGGTTACAGATACTATTCATGGTGTCAAGCAGCTTTGCATGACCTGGAGTCTTGAATGTAGAACTTTGCTGGACCTGTGTGCGCACAAGTCTGTGCAGGAAGCCCACCATATCTAGCAAATCAACAGCAGCGACAACTACGGAAATGAGCAGACCTCGCCAATGGCTGTGCAAAACAAGCATCATTGTGAAACACCAGGCATAATCCCCTACCAGCACCTCAAATTGCAATGCATTGAACTCACAGAGTGCACAGTCAGCATGTCATGGCTGTGCTNGAGCAGCATGCAGATCAAGCACCAGACACACAGCCGCTGCCACACACCTGGCACTTGCACAATATNCGTCCCGCAGAAGCTCCGTGGCTATGCGACGAAAGCTCAGGCAAGTCAAGTAGACAAACTGATGTCACGCACTGCGCATACTCACCTGCGATTGACCCGTGGCCGGCTGCTTGTCAACTTTACAAGTTTCTGGAGTTGGCCGTTGTCAGTCTCACATTGGACTCCTTTGAATTTTTGTTAGAACGTGGCTTAGAGTCGATCTGGACCCTGCTTCCTCCCAACATGCAGAATTCTGTCCCTACTTATTCATGATTTACTTTTGTACCTGTACAAAGAAAAAGGGACATCTGCAGTTTTGAGCAGATATCCGATGTTATCAGCATAAAGCTTGAGTGTAAGCTGTGTGCATATAGATCAAGTTCAGCGGCATGTGGCAACAGTGGGGCCAAAAACCAAAGGGCGTCAGGCGTAGAGTCTATGACATGGGGCAGCGGCAGATTGAAAACGTCAGTCCTGAGTCTCGCCTGTTGACAGGAATTAAAAGAGGCACCAAGCAGCTGACAGTCTATCACCCAAGCAGTATCTCAGATGAAGTGATCAATCAGNGGCATGGACCTTCACTGTCGCACTATGATTCTGCTTGCAGGTGATGGTGTCAAACGGCGATCCTGCTGCACTGCGGCAATGGAGCAGCACAATAAATGTGTGCTTAGCCAAAGCCGCCAANCAGCACTGGCTGCCCCTGCTGCTTTTGTTCTGTCCTCTGCCTTTACTTCACCCAGTCGGCCGTCATCATGGCAGCGACACTTTGCACTGCAGCCTCAACAGCTCTCATTTCAGCCTGACCAGCTTGCAAAGCTATTGGACTGGCTGAGTCAAGGTGCTCCCCAAGTTGTGTCTCAACCNACACTAAAGCTACCTATGGCAAACGACTGTTGCTTTGTGTTCCCAAATCAACAATATGCTTGGGAACGTCACCTATCTTGAAAATGGTCCTGCAGAGGCATTGCAAGACAGAGCTTCGGCGTTGTGGTTGGAGATCCTGACTCTTCTCCATGCAACTTGGGAACAGACACATCATGCCAGGTGGCACGAGCTGATGCCAGTGCTAGAAGCCTGTGCCTTAGGTTCATCACAGGCTGATGTACATTGCTTGCTTATTGGCTGGGCTGCAGATGCTGTCAAGCTTGAGACACAGACAAATTCTCCACAAAGTGTGTACAGCCAGCTGCATTTAGCACAGTCCAGTTCAGCTCAGACATCTGCTTCGCCAAACACTGCGCGTAAACACTTTCCTGCTTTCCCTGTTGCATGTTACCATTTTCTGACCCGCTATTGCAAGTCTTCAAAGGCTGCCATTAGACTTGCTGCTTATCAAGCGTTGCTCCAGACTCTCCAAAGCAATATTCAGCNAAAAATGTGAAAGAACTTATATTGTCTGTCACGTTACAGTACACTATGACGTTGTCTCATTATGGCCTATCATCTGCGCCAGGCAGCCAACGCAACCCATCGCCTGCATCATGTCCAACAGGAGAGCCTGCGGATTCATGCATCACATGATCGTCCTGCAAACCCTGAGGTGAATTTCTTGAGCAAAGAGAAAAGAAGAAGAAGATGACAAAAAGAAGNTGTTGAAGCATGTGGTTCAGCAGTCAGGGGTTGCGCAAGACTTTGTCATTGATTCCTGTGGTACTGGGGGATCTGGACATGAAAACTGGTGAGCACTTTGCACATACGGCAAATTGCACCTGGGAATGCCTTGCATGTACATATATGTACATATAGGCCTTGCCGTATATGCCTGTCTGTGGCCATGCTACTGCTGCACTCATGTGGCAAGCTTTCTGTGTTCTTCGTGACACAAGAATTTGTATTGGGTTTGCATGAATGCACACACTGTAGCAATAGCTTGTTGAGCTGTCAAACCGCCATCAAGAAAATGCGATGCATCTGTGGCGCATCATGAACTGTCTATTATCTGTACTTCACAATGTGGAGCCAAGGCTTGCAAAGCTGATCTAGCTGTGCNGAGAGGGTACCCAATCTCAGGTACGTGCTGCCCCTGCATGACTCGCTGCATCACACAGTGGGCTGACATAAGTGACCTGCACATTTCTACACTGAGTGGTTGAGTAGAACAGCATGCACTGTCAGATGCCTGCTGCTACTTCCATGCCAAGCGCAAGACTTGCCTCTCACACTGATTTTCCTCTGCTGCAACGGCATTACTGTAGTGCCATCTCACTCTTGATGTAGCCTGCAACACTTCAGCATTGTATGTGCTGCACTTTGTATAGCATGTTGTCAAACGCAAGCGCGACAACTGCGTAGCATTGCTTTTGCCAGCTGCATTTGCCTGTACGTTCTGCNGACACACCTGCATGGTGAAAACACATGGTAGCGGCACATGCTGGTGGTTGCCACGCAAGATTTTCTTCTTTTTTCTTCTCTTGACCCCCAATCTTCTCTTGATCTCCTGCTCAGCACCGGGCTGCAAAGTTCCTTCCTCGTTCTTTTCAGTCATCTTTGCATCAGCGGTTGCTGCTTCTTGAGCATGCAGGTACAGTCTNTGAGCTTTGTTGCCATACAATTTAGCTGTTCTGCTTGCAACAATTCCAGCACGGATGCTGTCGCTGTCTCGGAGTCTCTTCCCCTGTTGCAGGTACGAATGAAGGAGACCGAGAAGGTGATGAAGCAGGTGGACAAAGAGGAGCGGCGCAGGTCAAAGATGCAAGCGAGCAAGCCTGGTCCCGGGTCTACACCATCCATGATTGTCAGGTACACTGCGGGATGCTGTAACTCTTCTGTGTACTACATACATAAATGTGTAGGTTGTCAGCAACACTCAGAATTTGTGTGTGGNTGGCGCTGCAATACATCACCTATTGCTGCTATTTGATCCTGCTGCCACTCGTGGCACACGTCTTCAGTGTTGCTGTTGGCAGGTCATATATTAGTAGGAGGCTTTGCAACAGTCAAGCAATCAGCCCAAATTGCTCAGGCCAACTTGCTCAGCCCAAACATCACAGTCAAACGCTNCTCAAAATCTGCTGATTGGGGCTGGATACGTCGCTGCAAGTCCAATTGTTCTGCTTTCTTGCATACAGCAAAAGCTGTGAACGATGTAGCTACAACAGAGCTGCTTTTGACATGGATGGAGGAGGAGCCTGTGATGGGCAGCATCTTTTTTCTGGCAAGTTTTCTGGAAGGAACACTTTGTCCTCACACATGCCCAGAATTGCCTCAAGAATTTATTTGCAACACTGTTGCTAATGAGGAAAATGCATCTCTACGAAGCTTATAGTTGCATCACGCAGCATGGCCTACATTATATGCAACAGCCCTCCAGCTTGACCACACCTCACTGTCTCCTGTTTGCTTAATAGCTGCAGCTCATACGCAAACATGGAGCATGGCATGCATCAGTAGCTGACATTGCATACCAGATTTTGCTGGATTGTCACCACGTGCAACAGATTTTGCCTGCACTCTGTCTGAGACATGCGCATGCTGATGCTTGNATACCAGGATTTAGCTGAATGATGAAGGCTGGAACTAGTTTGCCAGCTGCATCACAGCAATTATATCTCGATGAACCACCAATGAGACATTTCAGTGGCAAGACAGTAGAAAGCTGCCGCTCTACAGAGACTGGTCTCCTGTGACAATACGAACACACTTTTGGTACCGTGACACTTGCAGCGCAGCCATGCTGACTCAAGAAAGAACCTGAGATTTGTGCAGGTGGGTGAGGCCAGCACAGTTGGTACACATGTAGAGTTGAAGTTGCTGCACTGTGTATGTCTCTTACTGTACAGCCATTTTTGATTGCCAACATGACTTGGAGACAACAGCGCCCTGTTGCAAGGAGCAACATCTTGGGTACAGAGATGGTTACTATGTTAAGAGGTTGTTGTTTCTCAGGTTGTCCTTACACACTAAACCTGGAACCACTTGCTCTCCAGTTTCAAATAGTAGAATTTCTAACAAGACATATTGTTTGTACACACCTATGGAATTTGCTTTCAGCTGTACACTGCATTGCAACGGCCGGTGTAAAGGCTAACACTGTTCACCTGGTATAAAAATGCACGCATGGCCTCAAGAGCCGCGCAGCACTTGGCCTACGCTGGACGATTCGCGGACGCCTGCAGACGCTGACGTGAGATCCCATCTTTGGTACAAGCATACTGGTTGTGAACATCTGATTCTGCAAGACCAGGGCAAGAGGCTGCCAGCTGATCCAGCTGAATCCAATATTCGTATTTGACACTGCCGATATCGGTACCCAAGCAATGCACAACGGAAAATTGGCGTTGCATGCGGAGATCGTGGTTGCTGTAAGCTTTCAAGGCAAGGTTGACGTGAACTTCTGCACGACCTGTGCTGCACCTGTTGTAGACTTGCTCGAGTCCACATGTCAGCAACTTCACTCTCAGACACAGCTAACGCAGCCGTCTGCANTTTCAATCTTGTGATGGTGGGCGGAGGGTACACTGGATACTTTTTACCACTCCATGTTCAGATTTGCCTTGCAGGGAAGTTGTACAAGTTCTGCATCACCCCCTGTTTGTCAAGCATCTGCTTCAGATGGAAGGACCAGCCCCACCAGGGGGCATTGGCTATTTTGCATGCTTGTGCGAATGCTTGTGCTGCATGCACAGGGTCTGCAGGAATGCTGTCAGAAGGGGCACCCACCCATGCAATAGCACCCTTCCAGATGCCAAGACCCAGCCAGCCCCCAGCCAGACCCTCCCCAGAGCAGCCAGCAAGAAGAAGAGGGCGGCCCCCGGGCAGGGGCAACCCAGCCAAAAAGCGCGCCCGCCACTCTTCTTCCTCAGAAAGCTCAGACAGCACTTCTGGGTTCTCAGATGATGACAATTCAGATGATAGCTCGGATGGTATCAGACGGCGCCGCAGCNAGGTGACATAGTACTGCCTCTTCCGGCCTTGTGCATCACTGTCCACAATAATGGTTGAAGTGCAGCTCAGGCTTTGACTGCTAGCATCCTGCTGTATGCTAATCAAGTTCTGCGATGCAAGACCGAGGCGCTGGAACAAGTGTACCTGACTGCCTGCATGGCACATGTTTGATACTGATAAACAGACATGGCCAGCAAGCCGTGGCCTGCTGGATTGTGGTGCTGCTGTTCCCGTGTAGCCGTGCTGAGCACTTTGCGCAGCATGCTTCTGCGGAGTGCTCGTATTCATCATTTGGCACATGCAACATGATACCAGCTGAAGTCGCATAGACTACTGTGTACAGACGCTTCCTGGCCACCTGAGTGGTCACCATGCTGCGCACGTCTTACAAGATGCTTGCTGTGCTGAAAGTGTACATGAAGGTTGCATTGCCTGCATGAAAACTGATGCATGGGTGTGATCATGCAGGATNACCCTCCTTGATCTCGCTCAAGCGGGCCTACACAGATAGCCATGATCAGTAGTCCTGGACGTAGTTGATAAGCAATGTGTTGAGTGCCACCAAATACGGATACAACATGACTCACTGACCCACTGATCAATAATGCGCAATTGTCATGCAACCTTGTCATACACGTTAACAGCTGCTACAACAATGCATGTGTACGCTCGTAATCTGTATATCTGCGCTACATATATACCTACAGTACAGAGTGCGCATCCCTGAGCAAAGCATGGCACTTGCATGCAACATGATTCCAGACAAAACAGCTCCATCAGGAAGTCTGTCGGACAGATTGCGTACCTTGAGCTTCTCCTTGCGCTCGTCATAGGTGAGTTTGGCCTCCTTCCACCTTTTGGGCTCAGAAGGTTTGTTGCGCTCCTTCTTTTCAGCAGCAGGGTCAGCCCTGATGGCTGCGTGCACCTGCATATACATCAACCCAGCTAAGCACAGGTCCCCATTTCAGGCGACCGATGCATGGCCATTTTGCGATGTGTGTAATGGGTACCGTGCACCATGTGCATGAGCATGAGGGGCAGGATGTTGCAATGACCTCATATGCTCACACGCTGACATCATGCTGCAAAGACATGCAATTCTCTTCTTGAGCACCCAAGTGGACAGTGGCAAAACAGTCTTGAGACAGTCTACTAATAGCCAGTTTTGGCAGCTGTGTAAGCCTACACACAACGTTGAAGGACACTGCTTTCGGNAGACGGTGGGGAGTGTACTGTGCCTACCTGCCAGCTGAGCTTGGTACGCTTCATCGTCTAAGCCAGCCTCTTGCTTCAACACAGGGGCTGCTGGCAAAGCTTTCGCTGGGGATTTGTTGGGTGCGTCCTCGCCATATAGCTGTGAAAGCATAATACATTCATGCACAAATAGTGCAGGCATGTACGGATACAACGCAAGATACACGACGCTCTCACCATTGCATACAAGTCATCGTCATCGACCGCAGCGTGATCAGTTCCGTACATGCTGCAAAGGCCCGTGAGCTAGCAGGCTGCGAGTCTTGGCACGTCAAGCGCGTGACTGCATGCTGAGTAGGCAGCTGCTATGTTCCTGTATCACACGTGCCGTGCCTGCATCGCAACTGTCGCAACGGATTCGTGCAACCGAGCCAGACTAAGCTTAGACTCGGTACTACTAAAAGACGAACAACAACCTTGAACTGCAGGACTGAGGTCGCAACGTCATATGTGTGTCGCGTTGAGCTCGCGCCTGATGTCTTACCTTTCTGCTCGGGGCTTGTCTGTCTGTGCTCGACTTAGTGCAAACTGCCTGCATACCCGCCATTTCACACGAGCAAGACCCGCATCACTCTTGTCCGGATCAGTGACCTTCCAGAAGCAACAGACCTATTGTGTCCGTGGCACAGCGTCTGCACAACTTGCTGCTGCTCACAAGAGGCAAAAAGCGTGCGCACGCCGAAGCATCGCACGCTTTTCAGCCCAGCCTTCAAAACATAGTATGGCTGGCGCGACAGCTGTATCGGATGCTCCGACTGTAGAAACAGACAACCCGCTTCTAAAGGTGCAGGACCTGTATACGTACACACGTTCCTTGTGGCTATCGCGTTCTTCATGCATCTTCAAGGCAATCAGCGCTTTTTTTTTGTGACAGGACACTGCACTGCCAGCCTTTGACAAGATACAGGCAGAGCATGTAGTGCCAGGCATCAAGCAGTTGCTAACAGAGCTGAATGCTAGTCTGGACGACCTTGAAAAGCAAGTCAAACCAACGTGGGAAGGCCTTGTTGTGCCGCTAGAGCGCCTTGCAGACCGAATTGAGCGCAATTGGGGAGCAGTGACACACCTCAAGGTGCAGCATATGTACCGCAGTCCATGTCTTCTGAGTCACTGCCAGCAAGCAATGTACTAGACAGCTGTCTGGCATAGTCAGCAGACTGCTTCCACTTCCACTTGCTGCTGCAGTTTTGCCACANATGCGCCCTATCCATTGTTATATGTGCAAGCAATGATAGTGACCAGACAGGAGTGATGCAGACCTCCTCCTGGCTGGCAGCCACCAAGCGTTGTTGCATCTGCAGATCTGTTGTGTCCTGATCATGTGACAGATCGGCAATTTGCGAGCCCCGCTGCTTGAAGAAGTCCTGCACATCTGGGCACGAGGCTGGGATGTACCTTGTACTTGCAGGCAGCCCGCAAGCCAAGCAGGTTGAATGCATAGACAGGTGCCAAGCACTTGCTCCAGGCATATGCCATGTCAGTCTCTGCAATTTCTGGGGCCCAAGGGAGGCGGCTGCCCTTGTGACGCTTCATCTGAGAGAACTGAGCTGAGGCTGCAATGTTGCTGTCCTGTGGGTCATCACTCCTTGACACCTTCAAGTCAAGAGTATGTCAGCTTACAGGAGAGTTGGCTGCGCTCTGTATTGGAGCCCCCTTCTCTCACTCAATGAGCATATACCCACTCATTTGCCTGAAATTGCTAGTCTTTCAAAAGCTTTCAACGCCACTGTGCATACACAAGCGGCTGATGTGCAGGTAGTGCATGGACTTCTGTCATCATTTTGTGAGGCTGTGCATCATGACCTTGATATCTCCATGCAAAAATTAGGCTTGCAGTATCCACTGCAACACAAGCAAAGCATTCCCATACCAGGCACAGCACTGAGATGAGGGGAATCTCTGCAGAAAGGGTGAGCCTGAGCTGTGTCTTCATCGCTGAGGCAGCTAGACCTGTGGGCACAGCCTGGTCTGCAGGAATGGCGGCCATGCCGATAGGAGTGGTGGGCGGGACCCCTGGCTCAGGCCCTATCACTCTATGCAGTGTGCTCTCCACAAAGGACACTATGGAGAGCACGTGTGATACCTGCCAAGGCGACAGCCAGACCTGCAGAATCGTGGCATACTGATTGCAGGTAGTGCACAGAGTGGAGTCAATCATGTCATTAGCTAACCTGGCGTAGCAGTAACAACCTGAGATGCAATATGATGGATGTGCACCTGGCATATTTGCTATGGATCCTGTTTAGGTTTTAACATTAGCCTCCATAAGCATTTTCTGGTCTCAAATTGCCAGCTTAAGTCCAGCAGGTGTAGTGAATGCAGGCATGGCACAACTGGAATTACAGCACAGCATGACTAGACAGCTGCACATGTGACAAAAGGTACGGCACATCACAAGTGAAGGTTGGGATCAACATGCTAGCACTGTGCGCATGTGTCAATGANAGCATGTCAATGTAGACACTGATATGATCAAGTGACTGTGCTTATTTAATCTTGCATGCACTGTGACGACCCGGTGGCCCACCCTGTTTTGTACTCACAGAGTAGCTGAGGTGCATGCAAGCTGACAACACCTGCATGACATGCAGGACAGTTGCAGAGGTGTTGACAGGCACCCTGCAGAGTTTTCGACCTGATCTGGTGCTGTATGATGCTGGTGTGGATCCACATCACGATGACAAGCTCGGGCGTCTTAGCCTGACTGACATGNGATCCTGCTAGGAAACTTCATAACACTGTAAGTTGGCACACACAACAAAGAAAGCATAGTTGGGCTTCATAACAGAATAGAAATNAAAGGGAACAGCGTGCACAGGACCAGAAAAAGGCTAGACACGCATATGACTTGAAACGTTTGTGCATTTGGCTACTCAGCGGGTAGCTGCACTGCATGTGTTGACCAGCAAGATGCGGCAGAGCAGCTCTGCTGCTTGTCTAAGGTCATGTAAGCCTCACCAGAAAGCCAAGTAGTCATGGCTCACACCTCATGCAGCACAGCAGCAACATGGGACGCANATGCCCTTTACACCTGTATGCGCAATGCAATGTGAAGAGGTTGTGTCTGTGACCTCAAATGCCTTTTAATTCCCTGTCCCTTCGCAACTGCTGGGTTTCAGCTCAGCCAGCAGAAAATGGGTGGGTAAGCTTTTGATTGGGCATACTCAAGCAGGAAATNACCAGGGGCCGTCGAAGACCTGTGTGCTGCTGCAAACCCAGCCAAACTTGGCATTGCAACAGCATGTGCACAGATACCCTCAGCTTGCCGCATCATACCAAAAGACATTGCTGCCAGATCTGAGACAGTAACAGCAGGTGATTGCAGCATAGCATGCCAGTAGCCTTGCTGAAGTGNGATTTGACGACTTGCTAGCCAGTACCATCTGCTGCTTGATAAGAATGTGCCATTCTGCCACTCACGCAGCAGAGGATTCAAAAGGAAGCGGCCCGACAGCGTCACGTGGCATGCCAAGCTTGTTACAGTGTCGTCTCTTTATAATGCACTGGTCATGGCCAAAGTTGTCACTATTACGAATTGTGCAACCAGTATAACGACAAAAGCAATACATTGTCATTGTATCAAGAAGCTGGCTGCAATGTAGTCAAACTGAACNTGCAGAAATTGGGAGCTGCCCTTGGGGTTGCAGCAAAGTCTCACAAAGCCAAGTCAGCAGCTGCTTACATTGTGGGCGATGCACCGGTAGGTCACATTGCTATCGGTATGCCTGGGATAGTCTGTTGTGATGTAGGCATGACTTCCACTTACGCCAGTGCCTCTGATGAGCAGCATGCCTGCTGCATGCGTCTGTCTATGCGAGAGGCAGCATACAATCTAGGTGTGCAGTGTCCCCACATGGCCTATTTGGCTCACGCATTAGCTTGCTGACTGCTTGCGCCGATTTTATACCAGACCTAGAGATACAGGTCAAAGACACAGAATAGCAGACAGTCTGACTGCAACCTGGCAATCCAACTATTATGAGGCTATGCAGACAGCAGTGCATGAAATCCTGATTCTGCATATAGGCAGGCACTCACTGTGAATCAGGAAAGATCTACATTCTTCAGTAGCTTGGTGTAACCTTGTATGTTTTCACCAGACATACTCAGTTGACAGGAAAAGCTGTCTGCACATTCACAGTGTCAGTGACACGCTTCTCGGGCAATGCAACAAATGCATCTGTAGCTGCAGTGTATGCAGTGCTGTACAGCATGATACAGGATTTGACATGATCATATTGTTGCAAAGCTGCTTTTGCCATGCACAGGATGTGCCCTTTGCATTGCCTCACGTGTTGTGCCATGCCTGACTTGACCCTTCTTCAAGCCAGCGAAATGGTGTGTGCCGGCCTGCTCTACAAAGTTGTGCAGTTTTGCTTGTGTAGAAGCTCTGCAAAGAGCGGTTTGCATTACAATCAAGCACGCCGTGAGGCAGCAGCATTGCCATGCTGCGTCGCAGNGCCCGTGTCTCGGCAAGCACCGCAAGCGCTGAACATCGTCCATAGTATATGTTGTTCTGTAGAGATCACAAGTCAGGGCTGAACTGATCTGTCGTTAGCGAAACTCACTCGGCGGCCTACAATTTCTGTTGCATAATCCCTGAATTCTGCTGCGCAACGACTGCATGGAGCGCACGTACGATGAGGTACGGCGCCCAGGCGTACAGTGAGTTACTGGAATGCTTTCGCAATGCATCCCCTGCACCGGTCTGCGACGCTGTGTCATCATGGATTCTACTGCTGGCTCCCAATACTGATTATCTTTTAGGCTCGCAAGTTCATCGAGCAGCAAGATAGCACGATGTACAAAGTTAAAGAGGGGTTCGTGCCCAATATGCGGGTCCCTGGGTTCTTTTACGTGAACGACCGCTTGAAAGAGCTCATATATGAGGAACTTCAGCACTCCTGCCAGCGTGGGGGTCATGGTGGCTTCCTGCCAGCCGTGCAGCAGTTGGCTAATGTTGCAGGGTTGCCTGGCATTGTCAAGGTATGCAGTAAAGCATGCTGGCATCGACGTGGTATTATAATGCATATGACGCGACTATGCCATGTCATCAGCAAACAGGTGTTCTGCATGCAGAAATCAATTGCGCTCCCAGACGTCCATTCAGGGTACGGATTTGCCATTGGCAATGTTGCAGCCTTCGATATGGCAGATCCAGAGTCTGTTGTATCACCGGGTGGTGTTGGCTTTGGTCAGTGGGCTTGTTGTTGTACACTTCGTATCACGTTTACAACAGGCAATGTGTCCAACATGCGCTTATTGCAAATGCAGACATCAACTGTGGCGTGCGCTTGATTCGCACCAACCTGGTGAGTGCAACTCCTTTGTTGTGCTTTGGTGCCTCAGCTTGTTCAAGGCCAAGTCCCAGCATTGACACGCAAAGCAGCATTGCTTGCGTAAAATGTTTGCTATAGCGTATGCATGGATGGGGCAAGTATCTGAGCAGTCTGCAAGGACTCCTGCCAGGACTTTGCGCCCACAGGCCAAGATCCTCAATCAAGTGCGACAGATCCTGAACATATTTGCATTTGCCATGTGTCACTCAGCTTGCTCNTGGTGACAAGTGCCCGCTTTGGTGAAACACAGAAGATGCAGCTTGATCCTCTGACGTCTCCTGTTGCACTCGTGCATACAAGTCAAGTGCCTCTAGTGAGTGACCCTGCCGCTGCATTCCATGAAAGTTGCTCAGCCCAGGAGGCTGTGACAGGCTGCCACAAGCTATGCCAGCAGTGCTCTGACCTATGCTGTGCTGTGCGGCTGTGTACATGTTGCGCTCATGGCTGTAGCTTTCAGGCTCTGGGGCTAAAAACACCACCTGCCCTGTACGGTCAACAGCTGCCACTGCAGCATTTGATGATGATGTGGGCTGTTGCGTGATGCAACTGTGAGTGATCAGTCTGCTGTAGCGATCTGCGTGAAGCATTTGGAAGCCGAGGTGCTCACAATGCTGGAAGAGCATCACTGAGTCAGTGTCATTGGAAGCACTGAAACGGCCTGCAACATGGGCATGGCTGATGAGTTTGCAATGACTNCTTGGACTGCAAGACAGCTCACCTGCATTGAAAGCGTGTGAGTTCTTACCTACAGTACTTACAGCAAAGTCTCTCAACAGCAACACAGTCCCGTGGTGGACAACAGTCCAGGATGCATCTACCAGGGCTTTTGTTTCAGGATCTGGCAAGCTGATGCTCAAGGNCAGCACGCGGTGCCTTTGCGCGTGAACTGCGTCCTGCCGTTTTTGCGACATGCGGCTCCGACACCACGTATATTGCGTTTGCGCGCGTTCACCTGGCCTGCCGGTGTGCTCTGTAGAGTCTTCGTGAGCGTGACCCCTCTAGCATTCACGTACGATAACGTGCCGGCATCCGAGACTTGCGACTGCGCATGCTACAGCACACCTTATGCTGTGTTGCACAATTTCCGGCTGATCAGACCACATGGAGCACCTTGTCGTGGTATCGCAAGGTAAGATCACGCTGTAGTCGTCGTTACAGCGCGTCAATCTACCTGCATATGTCAAGCATGGCAGGTCCAGATAACTTGAATTGTCTAGGAGCAACCACAGCTGAAAGACTGTGGCAGGGGCAACAACTATGCCTGCCACACCCTAGCACAGGTGTGCATGGCAGCAACGGCCATTCTGTACATGTCAGTGATGTATTTCACCAAAAAAACTTGATACATCAAGCCTATCATTCAGGTCAGCAGGCTTGCTTCTTGCTTCAAGGCCAAGTTCTGCAGGAGATGAACTGGTTCAAGCAGGAGTACAGTTCCTGGTTCATTGACAACTTTGTCCTGCAAGGTATAGAGCAGTACAACACCTGTATGCCTGTTCTCTGCATACACAGGCCTTCCTGCTTGACCTATTTGTCCATGCAAGTCTGCAGATGGGGGGTTAGTAGTTTGCACCCCTTGTGATGTGGTGTTCATCCTGCTGCCAATGCTCGAAGTAGCTCGAGGTCAAGTAAGTTGCATGCAGCCTGCTTTGTTATGTTGTTGAAACACGTTGTGTGTGCCATGACCATTCCTCTCTGCCACCGTGGCTATGTCATCACTGCATGAGACTCCGGCAAAACGGTGGTCCAGCAGCTATATCTGCAGCAGGTTGCATGGTGCATAGTGCAATGATCATAACGCTGCATCTGACATGGGATCAGACTCCTTGCTTGTGCACACTGAGCAGTGNCAATACAATCCTGCAAGAACGGCCTAGTTTACAGGCAGTTGTCAGCGCAGCATGTCACTGTGCTTGCTAAGTAAACGCACCTGTCCTGTTTGGTGCTCAGGATAGCATCAGCTTCAGCACTGTCTGTAAATGCCCTTGTGGCAGCAGTACGGGGCTGAGGTTCAGAGATGGTGACCTTGCTCGTTGCCGGCCCACGCACAAGCTTTGTAAAGCGGTCCTTCAACTTTCCCATTGTGTTTGTTACTTTACCTCACAATCTGCTGCCACAACCACTGCTACTGCTGCAGCTGCTGATGCTGCTGCNGCAGTTCGGTTGAACAGGACAGACATTGGTGCAGCATGCAGGTGACAGCCCTGTGTCCAACCTCAGTGGGGGGGAGGTGCGGCGAGTGGCCCTAACGCGCCTGCTGCTGGAGCGGCCTGATGTGCTCCTGCTAGATGAGCCCACCAACCATCTGGACGCTGACTCCGTAGCCTGGCTGGAGCACTTCCTGGCAGGTACCCCCTCAAACACTCCAGGAAAGCATGCCTTTCACTGACAAACCGAAGATTTGTAACCTACGGGATGTTTGGTATGTTTTGATTACTACGTAGCGGCAGGTGATGTATGCAATGTTCAGCAATGTAATGTAGCAGCTTCTGGGGACAGATGCAGCATGTGCGGTATGCAAGGCATTGTGTTTGACCAACCGCCATGTCAATGCCAGATGTATGACCACCCTGTGGTCACCGATGACTTCTACAGTCTGAAATCTATTGCGGCTGTGATGCCAGTATCGTTGTTACAAGTCATGGCTTATGGGCTTCTGCGTGCAACTTTCAGCCAGTGGTCAGTGCCCATATATATAGCAGCCACACCAACAGCTGGCATTGACATGATTGCTGGCACAAGTAGCATGCACATATATAGCAGGCACACTTCATTCCTATAAGTATCTGTAGCGATACATCGCTGGGCATCATTGTCATTGCCTGTCTGCTGATCTGCAAATGCATACTGCACGGCCTGTTAGTACTTGGCAACAACGTTACCACATTACTACCACGTTACTACAATACTTGGCAACAACGTATACTATAGGGCATGCGCTTTGCAGCACCAAGTCCATCAAACCTCATTGTTGATGCACGGTGCAGATTTCAAGGGGACTGTGGTAGCAGTAACCCATGACCGCTACTTCCTGGACAATGTTGCTGGCTGGATCTTGGAGCTGGACAGAGGGGCGGGCATTCCCTTTGAAGGCAACTACTCTGAGTGGCTCAAAGCCAAAGAGAAGCGCCTTGCAGTGAGTGGCTGCCTGCATCAGTGTCTTGCTTCANGCTCCCTGTTCACATGAGCTCTTTGAGCAGATAGTTGCAGACTAAACAAGGTTTCAATTCCTCTGATGTCTTTCGAATAAGGGCAGAACTTATACCCTGATCTCAGCAATGTGATACTCTCAATAGTAATAAAAAAAGTAACGTAAAACCTGACAAGGCACACTGCTTTGAGCTAGCTACCTGCTGAGTGACAGCTGATGAGCAATAAGCAGGTAGACAAAGCGTCAAAGATGTTGCTTGGCACCACTGACAGCTGTGAGGTTTTGAACTCTATAGCTGGACAGCAAGGTCCAACTCTGTAACAGGTAACGCAAAACGCAATACACACCCTTGAGGAAGGGCTGAGAGGCCTGTCAGCTTAAGTTGTGGTCCAAGCTCCTGGAGTGCACATGCGCGAAGACCCATGTGACCTATCATGTGTAGCCTCAAGGCAGTATCTGTACATCATGCACAGATATGCACATGTCACATACAACACACACGTCAGGGCAGATGAGACAGGCGACAGCAAGGGCAGTTATGTGTCCTCATGCGTGCAGAAACCNGTAGTACCCACAACACACAAACACAAGCCTTTAGCTCGAGTTTGGCCTGCAACCTCATGTCCTCAGGTGAAGCATTGCTCTGGCAAGTTGTTGCTGTGTTTGTGTTTTGTCCAGTTTGCATTCCCTCTAGTGCGGTTGTGCTTGAAAATTGTGCGTCAACTATCTGACTGATGTATAGCAATGCAGAGCCATGCTTACCAGCACTTGCTGCCATGATAGCTGCTTGCTTCCAGCCTTTGCCAAGGTGCTAAACGAAGTGCGTGTACGTCTCCCATCATTGGCTATAACAGTCCCAGGCAAAAAAGGCCTGCAGCTGTGTCTTCAGTGCATAGCACTGTGTCGCCATGTGCTGAACAACCAGAACAGCAAAGGCTTACATGTGTTACAGCTCAAGTTGAGCTTGACGAAAACACCCATCCAATTCTGTGGCGCACAGGACATTTGATGTGCCCCAAGACATCAGGTGTGACTGCAAGCAAGCTTGCCTCATTTGTATCGTCAGATGAGGTTATATATCTCTGTTATGATTTGTGTTATAATTTGTGTTATAACGCAAGCTGTGTATAAGATGAGGTAGCTTAGTGTCATAGAGACTGCAACAGCTGTGGGTTCGACAGGCAGATGTCAATATCTGTGGTGGGCAAAGCAATGTACACGGCACCGTAAATTCAACAACTTGCATTACATGCCATGCAGGGCAGGATCAAGGCAACTTGCTGGAGGCACTGCAAGAGTCTCAGTGTTGGCTAGAGTTCAAGGTGAAATGGAAAGGGTGGTGCAGTAAGGGCAATCCTGATGGTGTCACATGGGTGCACGTGGACTGCCTCAACTGTGACAAGCTGCTTGTGGAGTTTCTTTGGATGATCAGGAAGGACAAGCTGATCCCCTTCCCAGGTGCACAACATTGATTGACTGACAGTATGCAGTCGCATATCTTTTGAACAGCAGTATTGGCATGTGGCAGCTGAGCGGACTTTAAAAGTTCAGTGGTANAAGTAAGACACAATCTGACACAAATGACATGTGACAGCCGCTATTGAGTCTGACCACTTTTGCGGGGTTTGCGGGATTTGAGTACTGTATGGGCAATGCATATCAGCCAGGAACCGTAACCACGCAGGACAGCAGCAATAGGTCAAATGTGCAAAAGCCAGCCCTCAGCCTCACCAAGTGCTGCATGCTGCCAGGCTCGTCCTCGTTAAAGCTGGCTGCAGGGGCTTGCAACAAAGGCGCGTCTGCTTGGTCCTGGAAGTTCTGGCTTTCTGCATAACAGCAGATCTCGATTGGGTGTCTCCTTTGACGAGTTTTGATTGAGCTCTGCCATTAACAGCTCATGCTCCAACACTCACAGTTGCACTTCAATATGCCTCAAGGCGGGCCATGCACAAGAGCCAGTGCAAGCATGGCGTGCACAGCATGACACTGTGAACAGCTGTCAAGCTTAGGGAGCTTCATGTAGCATATCATCATAGCACGCATAGCATGACACTCTGAATAGTTGTTAAGAAGCTATTCATGGAATCATACCGTTACGCAGGGAGGCAGCTTTTTGTGGCAGCTCTAGTGCATGGGAGCAGGACCTCACATCCTGCAGCAGTGACACCTTTTGAACGGCTGGCCAGCTGTCTGCATATGCAGGGGTGATCATGGATGCCACTGTCATACATGATCACCTTGGCATGTTCCAGATGATTCAGGTTGTATAAAAGTTTTTGACTGAATCTAAGCAGAACAACTCATGGATACTGATGGCATAACATATGTAGCACAGTCGTATGGTCAAACGGAACTTGTCAAACGAGCTCAGTGCACTCCCACGCGTGAACAACGCACATTTGGCTGTGTATTGCAAGTATGCAAGTCTCAGATGACCAGTGCTGCAATACCTTTAGCAAGCGTGCCTCAACACCGACAGCCAATCTTGTCACCTCAGCAAGCCATGACACATACTAGGCGGTGCCAAAGTCCGCAGCTGAACGAAAGAGCATGTACCTGAGGTGTGTCTGCAGACAGTGTTGCTTGAGCGCTTGCTGTCGGCGCTGCTGTGCTTGGTTGCTTTACAGTGGCATGAAGGACATCGTGGGGACACTCAACATGCCTCTGCTGCTTGGGGATCAAAACACCAGCATCAAAGTAATCTGTTGAACTCATGCTATGTGATACACTCTTGCCTGGATTCAATGCGGGACTTGATGATTCGCCCCAAGTGAGCCTGCAAACCAATCTGGGGATACATAGCCATGAGTACATGTGCCCCTGCACCAGAGCCGGGATGAAGGCTCAACAAATGTCAAAGGCTTGTGCAGATCAAGTGCTTACCCACGCAAGCTGAATGGCATGGCATCACAAGATAGCCATGACATGCTGGAGTAGCACAGCAGAAGTACTTGGAATGCAAGATAGTTGTCAGGCAGGCGCAAAAGATTGATGTTGATTTGCCTGGAAAAAGATGCTGGGCAAATCAAGAAGGCGTTCTCAGAGATGTCATTTTTGCTGTATCTATGAAAAGCTTGCACTGATCAAACAGCTTCTTATGGCCGGGTCAAGAGGCTGTTTCCAAGCGCTGCAACATGATTGCCTTTTACTACAACATGCAGTACAGGAGANACATAAACTGCGGTCACTGTGCCGAGCAGCGCAGACTCAGTACCGGTACGTCTCGGCAGCTGTTTTTATTTGTCCAATTACTGCAGCAGCTTTCCGTTCAAAATAATGCACTTGCAGCAGCATGTTGCAACTGAAGCATGTGACAGCAGCTATACACAGAAACACCTGCATGCAAGACCCTGTATCATCAGCACCGTACAGAATCACTTGATCTAGACAATGCCTGCAGCCACAGGATTGTAAGCCAAAGCAGCGCACAGCACCACATACTTCCCACAACAACAGCATGCAACAAGTTGTGTATGCACACCAGATACAACAACAGCAACTTGCAGCACACAGCGATTGTACAACACCAACACACAGCTGCTTGCACCACATAGCACCAACAACACACAGCATCAACAACACACAGCATCTCGCATCAGCAGCAACAGAGACAAGCAACAAAATCTTGCAGGCCTCTTGCAGGCATAACAACACACTGTGGGTTGCAAATCATTGCAATACATCTCAGCAGTGAAAAACAGCCAACAGCAGCAACAATTGTTCATGNTCTCCGCTGCAGGTTCTCCGCGAGGCTTGTTGTCCGCCGACAGCGCTATGGGTCTGAAAGGTGGCGCCATCGCGGGAATTGTCATTGGGTGTGTCGTCTTCGTGGTTGCCAAGACAGCCTGTAAGCCTTGTGCACACGAGTCGTGCTCTATTGCCCTGTGTCGTGAGAATACGCGTACTGTATCGTAGGGCCGCTGCCAAGGCTGCACCACGGTTTGCAAGACAGCCTGCTGTGTATTATGCTGAACAGACAAGTGTTGCAGGTATGGTGGTGTTCTTTCAGTGGTGGTACCGCCGGAGGCAGAGGATTTTGGCCTCAAGGCGAGGCAAGGTCGATGTTGAGAAGGGCANTGTACAACATAGCAATGGTGCATGCAGCAAAAGCTTGTGACTGCAGCCAAGTGTGTGTGTGTTGATGACATGCATATGTGTACCATCAATGCAGATCTGGCCCTGATACAGAGGTCATGGATCCCATCAGTCACTTGTCCAGTTACACCAGCCCCAGGGCAGTTCTGCCAGAGAATATTGGCAAGCATTCTGCACAGGGGCTGAGGCGGCCTGCTGTGCTGCAGGGACTTGTGTGGAGGGNTGCCTGAGAGCCAAGCAGAATACAGTGTCGCAGCACCCAGCACCACTGTACACGTAAGTTCATGCATTCAGAAGATGACATGAGATGAAGAGTCTGTAGACCAGTCCAAGATCCAGTTCAAGTTTGCCTTGGCAAGCTCCAAATCAGCTAGTGGCAAGGCACAGGGAGGGCAGCAAGCATGGGGCGACAACGTGGCTGCGGTCATATAGCAGTGCCAAGGCTACATATGAAGTTCAAGGATGGCAGCTGCATGCTGGGATACGTAACATGGTACACACAACTGAGTCAGCGCAAATTTTTCAAGTGCATGAGCACCTATCAGTACACACCTCCAGTGCCATGAACCCTCAGCTCAGGCTCAACAGCCTCACTACATGTGGTACAGCCCCTTGCATTATTAGCAGTATCCATCCCTGAGGGCCACGCAACAGCACATCTGCAAGCCAGACAACAGCAGTCAGACGTGCTATAGTGTATTTGCCCAACTTGATGAACATGATGCTTCTGGACCTCAGCTGTGCGTCAAGCCATTCTGACAGACAGACAGTCACTGACCTGCTGGTACTAGTCCTGGGTGACTTGTAATGCACTCACACAAGAGTGCTATGTTGTTGTGGTGCCTGTTGCATGAGTTCCCCAGGAGATGCCACATGCATGCTTGATGTTCATGCTGCTGCACATGCCACAGTGAGACACGCATGCCATGCCCACAGCATATTGCAGACCCCAAACAGCATCCTCTGCACCCCAAGCCTGGGTCACTCCAAAAGCCAGCACCAGCTCGGCAGCAGCGGAGCAGGGCACACAGCTGCACGCATACATGCGTCCCGCAACTCTGAACAAACTACATCGCCTTGACTGATGAAGTAGACTCTGATGAAGTACCCCCATGCAGTTGGTGCATGTGCTGGCTCGCTGTGCAAAGTAGGACGCATGGCATCAACAGTTGAGTGCAGTATTCTCATCCTGCAGAAGCACATCGGCTGCAACTTGCACCCATGTCTGTACAGAAGTCTGTGCAGCTGAGTCACAATGAGTCCCTAATGATTGTCTATCAAGTCGCGCAAGCCTTCACTGACATTTACAAGATGTGACTGACCTACGCAGCAATGCACTTGCAGCTCCTGCTGATGCTGGGAACACCATTCATGACATCAACGGCTTGTACTCGGCCATTTTTCTTGGTAAAGCACCACCTGCAGCTGTTGCTGCTTTCACAGCAGCATGCTTCCTGANGGCAGTTGAACACTGACTTGCTACATGATGAGCGTATCAGACTGAGCATTGTACCAATTGGGGATGGCATGGCATTGTGTACGAAGCTTTAAGCACAAATGGCCATTGGTGCATCAACATGCAACAGCAAGGTGCTAGTTTTGAGAAGGCTGGTATATATCGATGGTTCTGGTGGCAACCATGCTGCGTTTCTGGCGTTCTTTACAGCTGGCAAGCAGATAAAGCTTGGACTACATTACCGGTGCTGTGCTGTAGGTACACTCAAGGTCTGCTGTTTCTACATGCTTACTGTAGCTTGGTTTGAACAAGAATATTCAGATCCCACTAGTAGGGGAGATAGTAGGGGATATAGTAGGGGAGATAATGAGTCAAAAGGGGTGTGTATTGGTTCACAAGCTGAGACGGCGATTAATTCTGCCAGCTTGACGAGTTTTGTGAATTGCCACTCTACCCTGAGCACGGCTTAGCAATTTCCCGATTTCATGCAGCTCTTGCTCTGAGCAGCTGTCCAACCCTTCACCATGCAAATGCCGAACTTGGGCTTTCAGTTTGACTACCTGCAGTCAATGCAGCAGTCTTTAATGCAATCAGCAGCATGTTTATGTACAANATATTGACTTACAGGCATGTAGTGTCAGCTCTGAAAGGCATAGATCTCTTATGGCCTAAAAGCAAGCCATGAGATGTTCAAATTCAAGTATGTTGGTATATTCTGAGTTCTGCAATAAGCATTCATTCTTTAGACCCTACAATGAATGCTTTACCCGCACATGGAGCATCTGTCAGGCTTTAGTGCTTTGTGGCGAAAGACAATTACCAAATTAGCATCTTACTAATAGGTACACTATCTACGTCCTGAATGATGAAACAGCTGTTATGTTGTCTGGCTGCAGCTTATGACCTGTTACTCTTTATTCGCTATTGAAAGGCACGAGAAACACCTATGTGGCTGGGCCTCAAAGCACTCACGGACACGAATGCGTAATCAGCACTGTTAGCTCAGCGAGATCTGCAGTAAGCGAGATCTGCAGTAAGCGAGATCTGCAGGGCGTTTGTTGTGAGTTGCACTTTTGGTACAACTGCAGCAGCTTGAAGTTCACTTGGTCCCTGTAGGGACAGATTGTAGCTACTTTTGGTTTGACAAAATCACATTGCAACGTGCCGTATTATTTTCAACCAGGTGCTGACTCCACACTAGCAGTTCCATACAAGGTGACACCATCTTTTGCTTGTGTGCTTTTTGTTTGCTGAGTTTACATACTACCGCAGGCGCATTCAATGCGTATCTGCTACTGACCTNGCTAATCAGCAGTGGTTGAGGTCCACTTCAAGCCCCAGAAGCAACGATGCTGGCGCGCCTTCGAATCTGCACGCGACAGACTCAGGCAGGTACGTAGCTCCCTCTCCATGGAGCAGTCCCGAGCAGCCGTCCACNTGTGGGCTGTGTACTGATTGAGGACTGTAATCATGTCAGCTGCTCCGCTAGGTCATGACTTTGTATTGCTTTTGACGCTGTGCTATCATTACATGTAGCAGTTTATTTGTGCATGATTCCGAGGATGGACAAGGTGATCATATCCAGCATGAGGCAAGCACCAGTAGCTGCATTTATGGGGTTGTATAATACTGCCAGTGCAGTGATGACAATGTTTTTCATGTCTCAAATATGCTACAGGACGAGCACATCCTGGCACGCAAGTATGCAGACAAGTGGATGGTGCGAGCTCTTGGCGTCGGCTTGTTCAAGCGCAGGTTACACCGCCGTGAGGTGGAGGACACTCGCCAGCTGCTGCTATCCACAATCACAAATCCTTTAGTCAGGGTAAGAGCTATGTTGCATGACGTTTTGCAGCCATGCTTGAGTTAGGAGACTGTTATGTGCAATGAGATTCCATCCCTGATAGTGGCAGGATGTGAACAGCGGGATCTGGTGAGGTTTGCTGATGTGTGCTGTGGCTATGCAGGTGTCTCGACCTCAGAAGAGGCCACCCTTGCAGGCATCCCCTACAGTGGATCTNCATCATTCGATCTCGTCTGTATGCAGTAAGTGGTTCTCAACATGATGTCTGTCACTTGAGCCAGTGCATGTTCACATGCTTGGTTGCTGATGATGCACAGTGTATTACTGGTTCAGTAAACGACTGTTTTGTCATGACGTAGGCAAACACTGCAGCCACTGGTTTGACCACAGATTCAGGAGGTGCAATTTCAGTATTGCAAGCTGTGAATGCTATCACCGTTCTGCGTGATACTCTGGGAGGCACCACTGCGTCAGGAGCATCAGTGGAAAACACACTGACACGGACCCTTGCAACCTTCACCGGAGTCACGGGAGGAGGAACAGGACCAGACTTGTTTGCTGCTGATCCCACAACATCTGTGGCTTTCACTCGTATTCCAAAACAGGTATTGACCTTTGCAAGCTGCCTGTCCATGCTGTTGACATGTCTGTCATATAGTGATGGGACCCAAGTGCTTGTTTTGGAGTGCAGGTGCTGAACATTGTCTACTTTGACACAACCACCGCTGCAGGAGGTTTCTTTCCCAATGGTATTTCAGGTGACCAGATTCAGCTCTTGTGTTTGCCACCTCTGCGCTGTGCATTAATTATGGCGTGCAGCCATTCTGCTTACAACCTTTTGCATATGTCTATCAGGCATGAGCATGTATAGCGCCCAAAGGCTTGTGTGGCTTGCAGGAAACAACCATGTCATCAATGTCACTGGCTCAGTCACAACTACAGCATGCAGCGGAGCTTTTAGCATGGCATCCTTGTCAGCAGTTGTTCCCTTGCTGTTAACTGGTGTGGCTGTTATGTGTGGCTTGCTGTCAAGTGAAGTTCGCTGATAAGACCTGGACGGTGAAGCTCCATGTTGTACTGCGTGACTGGCAGATAGGCTGTTTAACAGCTCACCAGAGCGTCTGCGCTCAAATGACAGCTGCCGTGCCACAGGTGCAGGCCTTGCAGACAAGGAGTTGACTTGGCGAGCATCTGGCAAATTGTTGACTGTACTTGAACTGAAGGGAGAGTGTGTGCACTGATAGTGAAGTTGTTTGGCAGAACTAGCTGTCTGGCTACCTGTCAGTNCCCGCCCACCTCTGCCCCCTCTCTTGTTTCCCCTCCTTTCCTGATTCTCACATGTTGAGCTTCTCAAGCCTTGTGTGCGTGGCAAAATGGCTACATTTCTGAGCAACATGTTGAAAGCACACTGCTGCCTTATTGCTTTGCCTTCTTGTAGCCACATGCTTTGTCTGCGCCTAGACATGACATGTGTCCGTGGTCTGCATGCCCATCACCACCAAGCCTCTGCAGGGCTGGTGTACAGCGTGAGACAAAACTAGGTGTTGACAGCAAGCCTGTGAGGAGACCTGCCACACATGTAAAGTAAGTCTGCCATTGCTGATATGAAACTCACGGCTTTGCAGGAGGCTGATGCAGTATGCTGACCACATTCTACGTGAAGGGGAGCCTCTGCTCAGCACTCCCAATCACGCCACATACAGAGTATACCAGGGCATGTGGCACAATGGACTGCTACACACACTTTCAAATATGTTGCACTGAAAACCAGGCACACTGAACACTGTGGTGACAATCAGCTTGCACAACATCACCTGTGTGGTGTTACATGAGAACATGTGTTTCTGATTTGGTTTTTAAAGGTTGGGCTGCTTGGATTGCATCCCAAAGGCAACACGAATGGTGAATGCATTCTGCTGACGATGCTCAAGCCACTACAACCTAATTCCTCTGATGTCTCTGTTTGTGTGCACCGTGACAGCTTGTGCAGCTGATGCTCAGTAGTGTCCACACTGTCGATGGAGTAGTGCTGCTGTACACAGAACATGACAGCTTCACACAGTGCATGCAGAANCGTCTGTCAAGCCATGACTTGTATGTGCTGAATATACTGTATGTCCCGAGACGGCAAGTGTGACCGAAAAGCTGCCAAACACATAGTACACAGGCACTGCAAGGGCTGCCTCAGCACATGTCGTCTTCAGGAATCACCTCTGCATGTATGTGAAGGACAATTTCCTCTGCATGTCGCCTTTGCAAGGTCTGCTCATTGCTGTTCTGTGAATTGAAGATCTGCTTTTCTTGGGCTAGATTTGGGCTGTTATTCAGGGAAGGTAGCCATGGTGGCAGGAACCTGGCCTGCGCAGTTTGCCCCCATTGGCGTGCCTGTTCCAAAGTAACATTGAAGGCCACTTGCCCAAGAGCTGGCGTACGCTTGCAGAGTATAAGCGCTAAGCATGCTGCTGCATACCACTGCTGCAGTGTGAGTGCCAAAAGCAGCAGTTTCTGGACAGCCGCTTCACTGAATGTTGCTTTGCCCTCATCAGTGGCACACCATTTCTTCCACATGCGCAATAGAATGGCCTCACGCCCTGTGTCAAGCAGGTGTACTTCATTCTGGAGCTTGAGCGGGCAACAATACAAAGTGCACAGGATTGGGGCACTTGCCACAGACCTGCTGTTGCTTGACAAGCAACTCAAAGCAAGCCATCAAGCACATAATGGTAATCACCATCATGCATAGTGAGCGTGCAGGAAGGGGCATGTGACAGTCAGCTGCAAGACAGCAGCACAGTTGCATGAAGCGCTGAACACCTGGCTGAGCTTGCGAGTCCCACACTGCCAATGAGGCTTGAGGTGCGAGCTGGATGCCTTTTTGCACTGCATACAGATACAACTGCCATGTCACGCTGGGTACAGAATGGACCACTGGGTACTTTGGGGCATGGCGTGCCAAGCACTCCCTGACCACGTCGCCATCCTGCCACTGCACCTCAAAATCTGACACCACATCAGCGCTCTGTGCAGCAGCAGAGCGGGCACAAGCCAACCTGGAGAAGCTGCTGATTGCTGATTCAAAGTCTGTGGCTGCCATAGTTGTACATGCACCGGCAAACTTATGGAGCAAGGCCTCAAACTGATCAGCATTTGCCCTAGCTGCCACTAGGCCACTGTCAAGGCCTTCTAGTAACCTGTGAACTGTCTGTGCAGACAAGGATGCCTGGTCCAGGTCATGCTCCAAATCTGCAGTCAGTTCCACAATCCTTACATCACACGATAATTGCTGGTCAGGGTTCATGACAACAGACCTATGATCAGCCTTGGTTCACAGGGAAGCGCTGACGTTGACACAGACTTGACAACTGCATTCAGATCTTGTAACAAGGTCAAGATATGCTGTGCAACACCTACAGTGCAGTCACCANACCCTAGTGACTATCTCTGCAGCTTGGCATGGCTGCTTCTTGGCAAGAGCATCGGCTGCAGACATGGCTGTAGTCCACTCACAGCGCCTGATGCATAGCTGGGCAACTGCCAGCAGAGCGTGCGCATTGGGAGCTAACAGAGCAGGGCCCTCTGCCTGGATTGACAGCGCATACAGTTCCAGCAGATTTTCACCTGCAATGAAGAGCATATTTTGTGAGTTTTGTGACTGGGAACGAGTTTAAAAACATGCTGTGCAGCAGGCATGTTGGTCATGGAGGCACCTGTTACCAGAGGTATGAAAGACCTGAAGCATAGGCAGACACAAGGACAATTGCACATACCACTGTTGATTGACAGGTCTGCTTTCAATACTCCTGAGAGATGACATGTTGTGCCAGAATTTGTTGAAGACATGGTACATGTGCTGCAGCATGCAGCCAGTCGCGCCTTTGAGGCACAGATGTATGAGTGAAAGTCTCCCACATACCCGCATGGATTCTGAGACACAAGATGCTGCTTGACTTTGCCATTGCATGAGGTCATGTTCACCAGCAACCCACACCTTGAAACGCACATTCTAGCTCCTGCCAATGCAGCACTGCAACTCCAGAATACTTTGGAATGCAAGTGCGGACACAAATCAGTGAAGGTTTCATGTGGCGGGGGAATTTGTGTGCAGAACCTGTCTGTGTCTTCCACNGATGGCTGTGGCAGTGACGCTGTCAACTGCATCTAATGTCCATCTGGATCCTTTTCGAGGGCTGCAGGTCAGACCCTGCCGCCATGCAGATGAGCTGTTCTGAGTGGACATCAGCCAGCACTGCTGCATCCCACCTCTGTCGCCCCTGCCAAGCCAGGAAAGCATCTTGATGCATGACTTGCTGATGTGCCTTTGTTTGACATTGCACCAAGTTGTGTGGTGCGCACCTGCACAACCTGTGCAGCATTATATGGACAAGTTGCATGGCTGCCATTAAGTTGTATCCACTTCAGTCAGACAGTCAGTAGCACATGGCTGCAAGTGCAGGCTGAAAGGCACTGAAAGCCCAGCAGAACCAGCAGCAGATGCTCATGNCCCCTTGACGTGAAGACAGCTATTGTCACGGCAGCACTGCAGCCCTTGTTGAATGAGGCCAAGATGCAGCGGTCTGCCAGCAACAAGTAAACTGACAGGCGCAGCACACTTTTATGTGGCTGCCACCTTATCAGAGCCTGCAGAGCTTTGCTGTCACAGCTTGTTTGGATGAGCGTAAGTCAACAGTATGTTGTGTTGATTGACTGCCATCAATAAAACCCCATGTTGCCCCTGCTTATCTGACAGGTTAGGATGAGCACTTCCAATCTCTAAAACAACTTATAACAGCAGACTCTGGGTACAACATGTGAACTTTAGGACAGTTGACTCACCTGTCCTTGCAGCACATTCCAAACTCTGTTGTCAACAGTCAAATGCACGCTACTGGTAGCTGTTTGGATGGGACTCCTTTACCATCCCATGTGCAGCTGTCACATGCCNATTGCAGGCTTGGCGTACTTAGCCACCTTTATCTTTGGAGCTAATGCTGCTGGTTTGACAGGTGACATGAGGATTGTTGGGTGGCTTCAGGCCCTGATCTGACTGCATGGGATATGGTGGTTGCCACCAGCAGCATCTCATAAAACATGTCAAAACCTGCTGTCCCATTTATGGATCGCATGACGCCTTTACAGCAGTTGTCCATGTATGGCTTGGTGCAATCAGAGCAGACATGGCATGCCTTCTGCTGACCAACAGTCTGCAGCTCATTGTATACTGTTGCAGAATACCCCAGGACGTGTGCATGCCATGACATATCAAAAAGGTTGGGGTTCTTGAACTGGAGCGTACTGGTTGGCAGTGTGATGTGCTATACACAGTAAATATGCAGCCTTGGGTGTGCATAGAGCGGATCTATCAAGAATTGTGAGCAGGAGATTGTACTTGCTCCAAAAGCCTGAGACTGGTGCAACAAGCTTAGTGAGTTTGTAAGCCTATTACAAAGACCTCAGGCACTTATAAGCTGGTATACACGCTCCTGACACAGCTCGACAAGTTCAGGTGCATGCACCCCTCTGTTACATGGACAAGTGTCCTGGCTACTGCAGTGTAAGTGACAACAGTGTCTCCATCCCTTGGCATACAGCATGCTATGCAACCTGATCAGCGTCTCACTTCTTGATTTGGCCATTCAGGGTGAAGCAGAACAATGCAACTCCAAATTGATGAGGCCACAACATCGGACTTGTCGTCACTGCTTTGTTTTGACGCACATGTACGACTAAGGGGAAATGGTAGCCTTTTCANATGTCACCCTTGTAGATCACAGACATTTGCATATGTTAGCCCAATCAAAGCTTCAACACCAGTCGGCAGCAGTGGTTTGAGGTTACTGGACATTGCTGCCATCTAGTTTGGAATGCGCAATGCCGTGCTGTGCACATGTTGCTTGAAAGTGTTGCAGTGTGAACTGGGGAGCAGCAGAAAGTATATTGTTCATCAAACAAAACTTTCGGAGCAGGCCTGCAGGATTCGCAATGGCAGACATTGAGCGGCACATGGCATGCTTAACCTTGGAATCTCAACTTTATCTTGTTGGCTGAGGCGCTCATAGGGAACGTCTGCATGGCGCAACCATAGGTAGCAATGTGGCCATGCCAGTCCGCAAGTGAACTCAGACACGGTGTGAAATGCTTTGCCAACACTACCTTCTACAACAGCAAAATCCAGTGTGCAGGTTGCGACCCAGCAGGGTCACACAGTAGCAAAATAAAGAGCCCCAGTTGCACCTGCATCTGAAACATGGCTGACCCTGGGTGAAGCATTGGCAACCACCTTTGCGACAGCCTATAGCTGTAGCTACATGAAACCTATGACACAGGCTGGGGACCGCTTTGACTGCTCACCAACACATACACCATGCAGAACATGGCAGCTACCACTGCAGCTAGACCCAATTCAGCTATGTGAGCCAAGCTCCATTGCTTGGTAGTCTTCACAAGTTGCGCAGCATCAGCTTTCCAGCCCTTCTTGCGCACGCTTCTGGCTTTAGGTGTGCCAAGCTTGCGTTTCAGAGCCTCTGCTTGCTTTGCAGCCTTGCTCACTGCTTTGTTTGCTTGGGCAGGTGCTTTTCTGGCTATGGCGCTGGCCTTTTCTGCTACAGCTGCTGCTGTAGATGAGGCAGAGGGTGTGTCTGTAGCTAGTGCATCAGCAGGCGCAGCTGTTTCAGAGTCCTCCCCATCTGCATCTGATGCTGGGGCAACTTGAGGCTTCTGCTGCTGAGCTGCTGCCTGCATGCCCGAGCACGTGAGACACGAAGGCTTGTCAAGCCATCCGACACAATGACAAGCACTTGATAATAGGTGCAATGATCACTCTGAGAGCATCATGAGGTCACAAGAAGGAGAAGATCACTGGTTTCGTCCGAGCCTGACTGACTAACTTTACGAAGCTGATCTCGACAACCCAGTCACAGAATACGCCCTGCTTGACAGGCGTACCCGACACGCGAGATTGCGACATCCAGAGAGAGCAGTCTACTGCAACTTCCGAGCTCGAGATTATTCTGACAGTTCCGACAGCCAAGTGGCGACCTAACGAACGACCATGTCGCAACTTCACGGAACCCTTCCTACCCACGGCGGGCTGCGACGCCTGTGCGGCTGTGGAAGAGAGTTATCTCAAGTAACAGTACAGCGCAGAGATGCTCGTCAACACCACGTCACTGTCTGGTGAGTTGTTGCCGTATGTACTGGCGCTGATCAAACTCTGCAGCGCAGCGGCCAAGCACTGCTGGACGCGCTGATGTACCACACTTGCTGTATGCAGGGCAGCAAAGCGTGTGAAGGGAAACAAAGGTGCGAGCAACAAGGGTGGCAGTGCACCGGGCAAATCTACGAGTGGACACCTGAATTACAAGAGCGCCGGTGACGTGCGGGAAGGGTACGACTTCTCACGCACTCCTGTATGTCCTGCCGCCACGTAAAGTGTTCCTTGCCAGACTGCAGTTAGCTGTTACGCATATGCCTGCTCATTCGCATTGCTGAAGGGATCTGTTTTGTGAGGTTGAGTGGCAAGTTATAAAACATACAACCTGGTCATCTGCACAGCTGGCAGCTGCTGTCAATGCTGAAGGACTGTTGGGTGGCATGCAACTGTGCAGTGTCAACCGTGTGCACTGCCCACAAAAAAGTGATTGCTTTACGTGACATGTATGTGTGTGGCCCTTATGCAGAGGTGCATACAGCCAAGAAACCAGAGAAATCATTCTGTCACTGGACAAAGCCACAAAGACAGCACCCAACGGCAAGCAGATCCTGAAAAACGTAGGAGTAGGCATGTACCTAGGCGCCAAAATTGGTTTCCTTGGACAGAATGGTAACAAGCCACCCTGCCCACACTCGTGCGACTGCCCACAGTCAACAACATCAGTGCTAGCTGCCAGTCTGTTCATTGACAGGTTGCAAAGATGGTTGGCACAGCAGCTTATACAGTCTGCAAAAACATGTGGCAATGCCTGCATCATGGAANTTCTAGTAAATATGGACATTGTCCTTGACCCAAGTGTTGTCACAATAAAAACAATGCTGTCAATAAATGCGTTGGCACCAAGAACGTGAACACAAACAATGCATACCTGGACCTGAACAGCGCATCTACATATGCAACAGCGCCTCTGTGCAGAGCGTATGGTGTGTGGGACAACCATAACAATCATACCTCAAAGCTGGCAAGTGCACGTTTTTCATCACAGCCTTTGGCACCACAGATGAATTGCCCAATGCCTTTGACAACTTCCTGCTCTGTGCGCCATCTCAAACCAACCTTGCTCTCCTGCATGGAGGCACAAGCTGGCTGGCGGGCAGGTTGTGTGCAGACCTGTCATACACCCACTAGGTCTTTCAGCAGCTCTCAGATTACAGCAGCCGGATGAGTGAAGGATATGTGTTGAGCCACTACTTGCATGCTAGTCAGCGTTATCAGCACAGGGCAGTGACTGTGGCTGATGCAACAAATTAACTCAAAGGCAGTCATAATCAGGCATGGTGCAGCACACACACCTTGTACCTGGACAGATCTGCAATCGCGTACTCCTTGAAGAGCTTTGCATAGTACCGCTTGGCAAGATTCACCTCCCAGCTGTCTACACTGTCATCCTCCTCAGTGCGCAAAAATCTGCATTCCACACTGGCTACATTGTCACAGCCTTGAAGCACTGGTTCGAAGTCAGTTTTAGACATCACTGATGTCTTGCATTCATCTGTGTACCACAGATCGTCAGGAACTTTTAAAATTTGCAGGGCAGAGACTGCTGTGAAGACACTGGTGCACATGTGATTCTTATGCTGATGCATGAGGTTTGTTGCAGCACAATGACATGGCACACTGAGCAGGGAGACTCAGCCCAGATTCAGCATCACGGCTTGGCCCTGAGGAGTTGTGCAGCTGTGTAAATGCATGAGACCTGTGCACATCATGGTGCCTGCGTATACACGCCAACAGCTGCTGTCCTGCAGCATGCACTTAGTCGCTTNAGTCTGCAGGTGTCGCGACTCCGCTGCGTGCAGATGCACAGACCACAATGCCAGCCGTTCGTTCGCTGGTAGACATGACATTGAACTCAATCCAGTCCTCAACAACTGTGCGANCAGGACCGTCGAGATTGGATAAAATGAAGACACGAGGATAAAGCTGAAGTCATGTAGGCCTTGATATTTGGCGCCTTAGTCATGACTGTTAAGGGAAGCCAGACCTAATAAAGTCTGACACGGACTACTGGCCTCGGACTGGCTCGCTGGACACAGCACAGGTCGCATACTTNGCATTTGTGCACTTTTGATGTGTAGCATGGTACCCCTAGGAGAGAAGACATTGATCATGTATATGAAGTTTTCAGCATGTAACATACATACCATCACAACAGGTCGCCAAACATGCAGCTGCATTATGTGTATCNCATGCGTGTCAACCATGACACTGGTAGCCATCTTGAAGGACAGGGCTCAAGCAACGCTCTTGTATGTGAGCGTCTGGGTACACTGTGTAAGGGATGACTATTTTGCAGGTGTGCAAGATTTGGGTATGACAGGCAGAGGTCGAGACTCTGAAATTGGAACATATGTTGAGAAGCTGATGACCAGCGAGCTTTCTGGCAATGTCATTGACCTGTGCCCTGTTGGCGCGCTGACATCCAAGCCATATGCATTCACAGCACGGAATTGGGAACTAAAGTCCACAGAGTCTGTAGATGTTTCTGATGCACTTGGATCCAATGTCAGGATAGACAGCAGAGGTGTCGAGGTATGCAAGAAGACATTCGATCTGCATTGCTTACATGTCAGAAGTGCTCTGCAGCAGTGAAGCCTGTCATGCACTCATGTCTGTGCAGTACCCATCTTTGTGGCAAAGACCAAATTATGCATCTTACATCAAGTTGCAGACGCATGTTTTGATGCTGGGAAGTGCGAGCACCTGTTGGTCCAGCCAATGTGTACCAGTGTTTCATGTGCTGTGCAATGTTTCAAGCAATTNCCCTGTTTGCTGGTCGCAGTCCATGCAGGACCATTTTATGTTAGATATGCGCTGAAGTAGTGGCAGGTCAGTGCTTTTCTGTAGCTCAGCTGGCCCATCTGCACAGTAGACTAGATTAAGTGTAATTTGTCCAAACTGATGTTTGCTCGTTGTTTTGTCTTTTAGCTTCTTTTCTGTGTGTTGATTGTTGCTGAAACTTTATTAGTTGATCGTTGAGGAGGGGTAGCGTGTGTGCTATGTGCACAGGCATGTTGTTGCAGGAGTTTGTCAATGTAACAGTAGTTTGCTTTGGCTGTACCAGTTACCAAAGCAGCAATGCACCTGCTGCTGCAACGATGATGCGAGCTTAAGTATTGCAACAATTCACTCTGTAATTGAACGCGATCCACCATACCAGGCATACCTGATACATCATAACTCAACATACCTGCGCCTGACTTTCAAAGCATACTGCTAAGTTGCCGCAACGAAGATCACATACACGAAGCGTTACAACCCAGTTACAGCACGAGTGCGGGGGTTTTGAAACCAATATTGACAAAGCATTGCTCTTTTGTGCAAGGGACGCCAGACACCACGTGCACAAGCCTCTGCTACGCTGAAAACATTTGTGCATTTAGGAAGCACGCATTGCTTGATACTCAAAGGCAGCTGAGGAGTGGGACGCAAGCCTTCTGTAGCTATAAATNGCGCCAAGCAAGGTTCCAGCAACCACTTGGTCACCATGAACTATATGCACTTGCATTCATGCTCCGACTGACAGATGTCTCACTGAAAGTAGTGACGTCAAAACACGCTATGCATGGCATTACTGACAACTTTTGACACCAAGTACCGCTTTGCACAAGCCGCATACCGCAAGAACGTGCTTGAGGGTGTTGTCAGGTTGCTTGCCAGCCAACAGTGCAACCAGAGCCAGGGCAGCATTGCGCAGTGCACCATCTGATGCCTGACGAGCACACTCCAGAATCAAGCCTGTATCCAGAGTTTCCACTGTGTCATCTGATGCTCTGAGGGCTATGTTATGGACTGCTTGCAGCACAAGCCCCAAAGCATAGCCATAGTTTGACGGTCTACAGCGCACACAAGCAAACAATGTCAGACTTACACTGTGATGTCATCACAAGAAGCAAGCACTTCTGGTGAGCAACATTAGCCAGACTGAGACACAGTCCNACAACAAAGACCCCTCAATGAAACGAGAAGTCGTTCCTGAATCATTTCAAGAAAGCTCGTATTGAGCCATCAAAAAATGACGTTCATCCTCTGAAAATCTCGACCACATACCCCATACTTTTATATCTGAAGATACAAATCTGCGTGTGTTTGACTGGATTCGGAGCAAACCAAAAAAATAATACAGGGCTTGCACGGCTTGTGTTGGAGGCATCCGGTGTACAGCTGTTCATCGTGAATGCAGTGTGAGCTGCTCGGCGCAGTGCAAACGCAGGGTGTGGATCAGCTGCTGGCGGTCCTTGTTGGTCTTAGCGGCAAGCCGGGACTGCACATATACGTCCGCGAAGTTGTGCTCAGGGCGGATACCAGCCCCTTCAGTGAGTTATACCTTATTCAAAACTTGGCCACAGCTGGCGAGGCCAGCTCGAGCACGAGGTGAAGCTATTTTGTGCATTTATGGCACTGAGCTCTGCGCTGACTGCACATTAATATAAATACAATGTTTGCAGCTGGCAGGTATCTCACCAGGGGATACCTGTGAAGGGTAAAGGCTTTGCAGAGCTCCCAGCTGTTGTGCGCAGTTTAACTGCAGCACATTGTGTCAGTGCAAACTGCATATCTTTCTGGACAAGCCTTGGCTTTGCCATCAAGTATGAGATAATAAAGCAAGGCCAAGAGTTCCACATTTGCCACAGCAAGCATGAAATTACGGTGAAAGTCAAGATTGACAACCCGCAAGTGCATCTAGCTTCAAAGCACATCAGCAGCAAACAATGCAAAGCACAGAGTTCCGCTACAGGTCCAATTATGTCAGGTTCATCCTAGTCATCAGCACCAGCAAGAGGCAATGCAGGATGTAAAAGAAGTTTGCAGCTTGTATTGGCTGTGCCAACTGACTGTTGAAGCAAAAGGATCCCAGGCAGCGGATGCAGCACATGCTATAGGTAAGTCCCATGGCTTGGCAGCTAGAGAGGTTAATACAAGTAAAGCAATTCACGATATGTGGTTGCCTGGCAGGAACCTTCAAGCAATTTTTAGAACCATTGGTAGAGTTCAAGAAGCTATAAGCAAGACCAGGCCCTGCTGCATCAGCAGACTGATAGCATGCGGGTGTGGTTTTGTGCTTCTGTCTTTCTTCCNGCACATAGCGTGCAACATAGACGGCAGGTGCAGTGCTTGAAACACCAGCAAAGTCCTTGCTGACCTTGCAGNGTAAATATCTGCATGATGAGCTAGTGCATTACACCAAGCTTCAAGATGGTCTGGTCAATGTCTCAATCTGCTGAGGAGTTCACGCTCCTGCAGTGATCATGCTGTGTGTTACATGGTTACAAGTGCTCAATTCGCCGATATCTACATGTTTGCATGGCCCTAATTTAGAGTCGTGTGTAATCAGTGATGTGTTGCACCCGCAGGAAAGAGCTGCAGTTAGAGATTGGCAAGCTAGCAACCAGATGAGGCTGCAGGACCAAAACCAAGAGGCTGCATCTGAATCCTGTCAGCGGTATATAGACAATGCCAACCTGCTGAGACAGCTATTCAGTCATGATACAGGCAATGTGTTTGGTGGGGAGGGACAACACACAGGTGCAGGCGTTTACAGCTTATATTCATGCTAAACAGCGTGCTTGTGACCCGCACAACATCAAGCAAACATGGTGGCATGCAAGCTTTGTGGTAGACTCATGCTGGGTACCATGCAAACGACTGCTGATTATCATGCACTATGCGACATACACTATGATGGTATCATGGGTTGCTGGCAGCCTGCACATGTGGCACAACAGAGACTCCTTCCTGCACAGTATGTCTTGCCGCACACCTGAAGCACTGTGAGTAAGNGCGATTGCAGCTCTGCTGACAGTAGCCTGACATGAAAGCCTCATTGCACTTGCCCCAGCCAGCCTGNTGAGTGACAGTTACATTGGAAGCTATGACAATGATAACAGTAACTGCTGATCACGGCAAGCTGTCCACACGGTAAATTTGGCAGCGTGCAGCGTGTTACATTTTGTCTGCAGGTGGTTATGCTCTACATGCTGGATGAAGATGAGATGTTGCTACATGCTCAGACCGACATCAACGTCACCGACAAAGCCTTGCAGTCCAGTGGCTGATAAACAGCTTTAGGCAGGTCTACTCAGCACTCACCTAAAATGGTAATGTGTGTGATAGAGCAACTGAGATACTCAAGTGCTGGCTGCTGTACAGAAAGCAGATGCANCATACAAATGTTCTGGAGGGCCTACCACCAAGGCTTGTCAGCAAGCAGGTCAGCTTCTTTGAGCGTGTCTGCAATGGAAAAGCCACAGGGGCATACAATATTCCAATCACAGTCTGCTGCCACCAGAGCATCATGAGATGTTCTGAAGGATGGTCCCGCCCCACCATCGCCTCTGCAATGCACACTTTCCCTTGATGATCAGCGTCCTCATGCTGCTAGCCAATGTACCATGAGCGAAGGGTACTGCTGATAAGTGTGGTAGACATAGCCTGTAGTGATCAAGAGTGGTGAGCAGATTCGCTGTGTTCGTGAGGAGCGCCTGCGCATTGCTGTGCATCTGCAACCATGGAAGNTGGTGGAACATGTTCAGCATGATCAATTTGAACATGCACAAAGTAGCATCTTCGACTGTGTGATGGCATGACTGACCTGCAAACCAGGCATNCATCTGCATGACCATGGTGATGCCGCTTGCTGCTGTTGGGGTAGGCAATAAGCAATGCACTCACCTGCTGCAGCTGATAGTTCTGAGAGTGCAGATTGCACCGTCTGTGTCAGACAACACGATTAACAAGAGAAAGCCAGACTTCATTGCCAGGTTGCGCTGCCCTTGTAGTCAGCTATGCGCATGCTGGTTGCAGGTCTTCTACGGGATACTTGTGCAGCATTTTGCCAACCTGGCATGTCAGGCAGAGATCCCCATGGCAGCCGTTGATGTGCTCACAACTCAGCTGCTGGAGCTGACGGCTGAGGTGCCCTACTATGCCGCAACAGTCGCGCGTGCAAGGCTGACAAAGGCGCAGCAAAGACTGCAGGCTGCCCTGTCAAGTGCAGGTGTTACACAAACTGGTGNGTGACTCCAGAGCCCGTCAGGGCATGCGTTTGCAGCCAGTGACTACCAGCGCCGTGTTTCGGAAGACATCAGTACCGCGCGATGGGTTCGAACTGACGTAGGTATAACGTTTTTCAGATGTGCCGCGTGCTGCTGCACAACAAAAGTATCGCGTAGCAGAATCAGAGACTTGTTGCAATGTGTGCCCTGCGATCTGCCTTGAGTTCATATTCCAACCGGTAGTGCTCACAACTGCAANTGTTCAATTGATATGCTTCACATCTCGGAAAATCACTAGCAAACGACCTGTCAGCATCAAGTTTTCAAGTTCATCAAGCATGCGCCATCAACCACCACCGCCCATCCCAAAGCTGGCAAGAAGTCAGGGTTGAATGGCCATGGACATTTTGCATTGCTGCATGTTGATCAGANCTCCCCTCTGCGTGGTCCCTGTACATGCAAAGGTAAGCCTGAGGCCTTTTGTGTCCAAGTCAGAGCGACTATGTTAGCAGCAGATTACACAGCATTGCATCTTCCAATGTAAGCCAGCGCTGTCAGTGGCAGTGTGCATGTGGGAGAGCCAAGGAAAGAGGCACAAAGTCTGGTGGCTGACTGCTGTACATCCACCATGTTGTTGACATAACAGTATACACCTCAAGCATGTGCAAAGCAGTGCAATGTATCCGTCTGACTGTGAGATGAACTGTAGATATGAGACATCACCCAGGCATGCAGGAGGAAAAGGGGGGAAGGGGNTCTGTCACAGTGCAAATCTCTTTTTCAAGGCTTCTTGCGCTTTGGCTTGTGGTGCTGATTTGGCTTGTTGCGTGGCATGCAATCAAAGGATGCATGTGCCGTGTTGTCTAATCAGGCTCATGCGCATGCACCTGTTCTTGGTAATCAGCGTCATGACCATGCTGACTGCCTCTCATTGATTCATGACTTGCAATGCTGCAACACTTTGCATGTTCCCGGACAGTCCACGAGGCTCAGCAGAGGACTGACTTCACTGAACAAGTGTCCCTTGCAGTCACATGGCCTTACCATGANAGAAAAGGGTGATAGACCATTGCTGACTGAAGCATGCACCCCTGGCGGCTGCATAGGCATACCTCACATACTGCGGCCGTATATGCATGCCCTGCTGACCTCACTCAGCATGCGCTGCCCTTGCTTGCTTCACAAGAGCAGCACAGCATTNCATAAATGTCATCAGCAGCAGCTGGAGCGCCAACTCCACGCCGCGTTTGCCGCTACTGCTGCTATGACAGCTGTCTTTGCAGCATACAATCAAACACCACACAACCCCCAGCACTGTTTGCCTCACTCAACAACATGTGGGCACACAATGCACNTGTAGCTGTCTCGACAGTCATGCACATCTCCCTCAGCACCTGCTAACCTTGCCAGGCGTTAACAGCTACCTCTGCAGTGGCCCATATGTGACAAACTCACCATACTTGTGAGCAAGTTGTGCTTCATGTCATGCTGTCATGTTGAGTGATCTTTGGTGCGGTTGCAGCAAGAAACTATGTTACACACACAACGTACAGACGTCCAATGCACTGCATGCATGTATCCAGCTACCACACACCACACATGTCACCAGGACTGTCCTGCCTGACTGCTGGTACTGTTTGTACAGGCTGGAGTGGGCTCAGCACACTTACACAACAGGGAGCAGTGCCGCCAGCTGCAGTCTTTGGACAAGCCTCAGCGCCAATCTTGTCACCTTCCACCACTGCATCAAGCAGTGTGACAGCATTGCCAACAGTTGGAGGGAGCCAGTCAGCACCTGCACACTCACAGCCAGCTTCCAAGAGAGGATGACCACATGCTTCAGGTGTTGCAGCCATCTCAGAGTTGGGCNCTTTAGCTGACAAAGTGCTCTGTTGCATGGCAGCTGCGGAGGCCAACGTGGCATGCAGACTGTTGCTTCAATGACTTATTGCTTTGTGATGTTACATTCCTTTCAAGCCATGGCCAGGAAAAGTGAGACGGGCAGCAATACTGTACTCCCGAATGCAAGTTGCAGCATGTGTCAATGTGGAGGTTTGACCACCGCAAGAATCAGAGTAGCTGCAGTTTTTGACTCCAAGCAACATAGCACTGCATGTTCAGACATGCTGGGCAGGTTGACCTTGAGTAACATGGGCTGTACAACAATTCTGTGACAGACTTCGTATACACCTTGTTGCAATGCTACTCAGCAGTGACAGCACCTCATGGCATTCACAGACCACGACTCATGTTTTCAGCTAGCAGCCCAAAATGTCAGCACACTTCTGGGCTGCATGAGCCTTCAGGTCCTGTTGTGTGATCTAACAGCAATGACAGGTTGTCACATATGCCTGCATGCACTTGCCGAGGGACGCTGTGCTTGCCCTCCATCACCTGTGCTGGGCTGGTTGCTGTTGCTCTGCCAACATTCGAACCTGCAAGCACATGCCACCAGTAGGGTGTGCAGCCCACATGAAACTCAGAACTGCATTCCAAGCAGATTTGAATGTAGATGATGTAATGTAAGCTTAGCACTAGTTGCCTCCAGGTTTGAGCAGACGACAAAACTTATGAATGTCAGTCTGTGCACACAACACACATGCACATTCAGCACTGCACACAAAAGCACACACCTGGGCTTGTGTGACCACTTTGATGTGTTGCCCGAGAGCAACAGGTGCATTTACTGCTCTGTCTTGCATTGCTGTGCGCTTGCTCATGCTGCTTTGCCACACAGACTGCCTGCTTGGATGGCTCGGAACTGTCTGCATTGAGCACAGCTCTTCAGCATAGGCCCATGGCATTTCCACACCTATATTCTGGCAGGCCCTGATATAGCAGGCCTAAAAACCCAAANATCATTGTCACCGCAGCAGCAACTGGCAGCAAGAGTACATGTCATTGACCCGCCATGTGCAGCAACCACTGTGTGACGACTGTGTTGAGCTGTAGGCTGATGTTTCAGTGCTGCACAAAGCACCTGTGACTGTTCGATTTAGAGGTCACTCCATGGGATCAACCTGTGTGTGCAGGCTGATGTGAAGACTCTCAGCGTGCGCCTTGGACCTAAGAGGGTCTTCTGGGCTTGCATTGTTCTTCTGCAGCTTGCCTATGCTGGAGCCATTGGTCTGGGAGCCCTCTCACAGGTCCGTCATTACTGGATGTCACACCCTGTAGGGTTTGCTAGCTGTCATTGCCTGTTGCCATCATGCAGTATAGAGGATGCGACACCAGTAATGTGCTGTCAAATACACCCTGTAGGGTTTGCTAGCTGTCATTGCCTGTTGCCATCATGCAGTATAGAGGATGCGACACCAGTANGTTGCTGGCCCAATTGCAACCTTCCAGAGTCAAGCAGCACAGGTGATTGTGCTGTGTGAATATAGCATGTCACCTCACAGGTGCTGAATGCATCTTCTGTTGCTTACAGCACAGCTGCGCAACTGCAGCAATGCAGCAGCTGCTGCTGTCAAGGAGNAGTCGGAACTCTGACCTCACAATCGTCAGTCTACAGTGAAAATGTACCTGTGGGACTGTGCGACCTAACCAGGCCCGAGCACAAGACGAAGGTGCTACAAAGCACTACCAGCCCCGCCCGCATGGTGAGTTCTCGCCAAGTCCCCTACGACGTGGTGAATATTGTGGACACCATGGAGCAAGGTATAGGTGCATCATCGTGGACAGTGGAAGCGCGTCAAGCCAATACGGGGAGAACCAATGCCGCTCCTGGCGTGCAAAGCAGCGAAACACGCGTCGCAGTCGGGAGAGTGCTTANGCAGCTCCACACCAGAAGCAAGACTCAAGAGTCAAACAGCTTGAAGACAAGCTGCGCACCAATCATGTGCAGCAAATTGCTGCCCTTGAGGTCAGTACTCAGGCATCATGCTGTGACTCTGGGCATGAACTGTAAGGAGGCCTAACTTGCTGCCAACCCATGTAGCATGACATGATCACTAACTGACAAGGATCATACAGTCTCATAACCACACTCTGTAGACCACACTGAGAGCAGAAGGTGACTGCATGACGTACTGCAGCAGCGATGGCTGATGAGTAAACAGAACGCAACCAAACTGTAATCATGCTGTGTGAGCTTGGCCTTGGCCTGCACAGTCCTGCTTACCCACAGGAAAGTTGGGGATCAGTGTCACCGATATCCTGCTCAGCACATTTGCATGGGAGTGACGTCTTTGCACTCATGTGTCATCTCAATCCTGCAATGTGTCTTGCATGTATGGCACACTCCGTCTGATCTATGTGTTGCAACATTGAGTCACATCTGCTCCAAGCAGGGCAAAGCTTGCTAGGGATCTGACGGCTCAACACCAGAGAGACTGTACAGCCAAGCAGCTTGACGACAAGCTGAGCACCAATCATTTGCTGAACAGATTGGCTTTCAGCTTGTCATCAAGCTGCTTGACTCTACAGTCTCTCTGCTGCCTTCGAGATCAGTACTCAGGCATCAAATTGTCAGCCTCAGTATTGCATGCTCAGTATATCATGCAAAGCATGCTGCTCTTTGGCATCAAACTAGGTATTAGGTGCACAGTTGAGCTCAAGCAGAATCGCACTATTGATGAAAAAGTAGGTTTATCTGCTACTGTTGTATAGGTGTTTGATTGTTGCAGACTGCAACTGCTTAAAACGTCTTCAATGNAGCCAATCTCTGGAACACATCCCTCTGGCGCAACGACTTCTGCATTCCTGCACAAAGGCATANTGCATCAAACCATAACTGGGCCCCCTTTTCATCAACAGCAGCATTTGCTCTGCAGCTGAGCGTCTGCTTGGCTCTGGCTTAAGTCGCTGAAATAGAGCCTTTTAGCTGCTGCTGCTGCATATGCATCAGAGTTTGTCAATCTACTGCAAGGTTGTTCAGGCTGTTCCGCACACATTGAATGACTACCAGGTTTTGCTGTAACACAGCAGCACAGGAACTGGGATGCATATGGCAAGCGACNTCTCTCTGCATCTGCTTGCATGCAGCTTGAGTGCAGTGCTGCCCAATACTGGTGCCATCCTACATTGTTGGTCATTGCGCCAAACACAACTTTTTGTTGGCGGTACTCAAGCACTTGCCAGTGTGCATGCACTTCTGTTGTGAGCTACTGTCACGGGCCAAGTGCCAGTGTCCAGTGAAGATAGCTCTGCAGACATATTGCAACACCTCAAGCCAGCTCCAAATGGAGCGGGTATGCAGTATCAGTTTCCTGCATGAACAAATACACACATTTGACAGGTCCATTTGCAGGCATACGCTCACAAGGTTGAGCAATGCCTGGCAGAGATGCATCAGCGCCCCAACAGTCCTGCAGCAGCTCTGCTGCGCAAGTGGACTTGCGAGCNGTTGCAGGAAGACAACATGCTGCAGGCAATGCGCATGTTCTTTGGTGGTACACTACCAGGTGGCCGGGTTGCTCCAGATGATGCACCTCTCGTGGGCCAGTCGCCAATGGACATTGCACCACTCCACACACTGACTGGGAGTNAGCATATGACATTTGAGTTGTAGTGTCCAATACACCTTCCGGTGCACAACAGTAACAATGCACCCTGGGTTGTCTTGTATGACTGCAACCCAAAACAGAGAACTGCAGTGGGACTGCTCACTCACACAAACAGAGGCATGTGTGTTGCATAGATGTGCCACTAAGACCAGAAAGCCCTGCAATGTAAGATTACCTAGTGCAATGTCACACATGCAGCAGTGCTCANATTTGTCCTGTTGTTGACGGCAGTTACCCATTCGTGTGCATGCCCATCTGGACACTGATCACAAGACCACCACACTCTGCGCTGAGTGCGAGGTGCTACCAGCAACTCCACTGGCATTGCAGGTGAGGGCTGAGTTGACTGGTGTCTGCTTCGCTTTGCTAACACATGACCCCGCTGCCTTGCTTGCTNTGAACATTGTACAAACTGCTGCCAAAGAGAATGACTTTGATTGTAGCTGATTGCCTCACAAAAGAATGACATGCTACAGCAGTGGGGCTCGCGCAAGGAGCTTTGCTGACCTCCATCTTCTGAAAGTACAGCAGCTCTTGCTTGCAATTGTCGTCAGTGACGTCATCAATCTTGTCAGCTAGGCACCGCAATACTGTTCCCCCACAAGCCTTGCTCTCGTTCTCATCCTCCGCACAAACATCTTGGCACATTTCATGCAAATCTGTTTGACACGCTCGAGTGAGGCGGTAGTTCAACCTGCACAGGCAGTACTTCATGGTTGGGAAGCTGACGCACATGTCTCCCCACTGTTCAAGATTTCACTGGCTTCCCAGAGACAGACATGCAACTTGTCCCACATGTCAATAGCCTTCATGATCAGTAGCTCATTTGGACGGGTAAGATGCCCTATATGTAGCCCAAGTGAGATGAGCAACATGAGTACACAAATAGAATATTGGACAGATTAAAGCCTTCTAAGCCTTGTTGACTGTCAACAAAGCAGCAGATACTACAAGGCCAGCATCAGTAGGCATTCAACTGAGGCATTCAAATCAAACAGGTTGTTGCAGTGATGGACACTGCAGTTCACCGGCAAAGTTACAACATGCAACAGATTGTCCTGCGCTGTGGCACTGCACCGGCAATTGGCATTACCTGTAGTCAGTTGAGGCAGCCTGCTCATATCTTTGAACTTCATCTTTACAGCTGGTGGTGAAGTTATTGTCCTGCATGTGGTCCTGCAAGCACCTGCAGANCCGTCATGTGCCAGCCCAGCAACACATCAGATGCATAGTAGATGCATGTCATGAAGACTGGATGAGCCAAAGTCCAAACGATCAAACATCAGCATGACAAAGCAGCATACAGTCAAAGATGCACCACAGCTGCTGGCAGATCTGCCTGTACCTGTCATTACAGCCAGCAGCAGCGACGCTGAAACACCAAGTGTATACAGTTGAGCAGCAGCAGAAAAGGTTTTCACAGAACTCAGCAGCAGCAGCAAGTTCTTCACAAAACTCAGCAGCAGCCTCAGCCTCAGCACTGGTACAGTGATAATAACAGATGGGCTTAGACGTACACTGACACCATACATCATACTCTGCCTGTTTTTACAAACAAGACAAAGCAGCATGCAGGAGTANCATTTGCCAACACAACCTCGTTTGCGGTGCTCTTTCTAATGTGTAAGAGCTGCTTGAGGAATTGTTTCGTTAGCATTTCAGCTGCTGAGCTTGCTTTGGGGTCAACAGTTCAAACTTCGCAGGCACAGCTGAGGACCGGCAGCCCTAGGCTGTTGAGGAGCTGGCACTGCAGANTCGGCTGCAAGAAGCCGGTCTGCAGACTGCCTGCTGTACATGGCCAGGACATATGCTGCAACTGGTGTGGTAAGACTTGGACAATCTCTGCAGTAAGTTTCATTGACCAAGTTGCTGCTGCTGGTGATCGGCTGTGGTTNTTGTCGCAGAATGTAGCATATCACCTGTCAATGATGCAAATGATGCCTGCAGGGCACCAGTCAGATGTGGATGTGGTGCAATGGNTGTCCCCAGCTCAGCTTGGCTGCCATCAGGAGCAAGACCACTTGGGGCAAAACCAGTAGGGAGGAAAGCAACACCTGAGGGTTCAGAAGGGGCCACACCCACCCCTGAAACTAGCCCTGCTGATGGACTCAAAGCCTCCTGTGAATCAGCAATCACAGGTTGCAATTGGAGCAACACTTGGCACGACAGACCATGAAAAGCTTTGTGCACAATGNGCGGGCAACGTGCAACCAAGAGAGCTGCAGCCAAGCACACTAGCGGCCAATAACAACAGCAGCATGTGAGTGTCAGAGTGTTCACATCAGCCTTCAATATATAGCTGCATGCAAGTGTCAGAGTGTCACAACTGAACGCAACAGAAGTGTTTGCATCAAGGTCACAGTACCTGCTTTGCCATACAGANTGACTCCTCTTGCTCTCCAGACCTTCCCCAGTGTTGTTGCTTGTGCCCATAGTTGTGTGTACATGTCAGCAGCCAGGGTACATCGCATGCAGCATGGCAAACCCATTTAGTGCATGATGTGCTTCATGCCAGCTAGACCACGCCCGTCTCCACGCCAAACACTCTCTTATTGTGCCATGCCTTTTGTCTGCTTTTGATGCGTACCTATGAGCTGGTTGATCATGTCTCACAACCTGTTTCAAGCATGACATACAGCAGCATGGCATCAGCACAGTTGCCTGACANCTGCGGCTGTGCTTACTGGCTGCCAGGCACTTCTGGAGGTACTCCACCAGGGCGGGGATGGGGAAGGGGTCTGGCTTGGGATGGAAGGGGACCCCTGTACGCTGAGCCTTGAGCTGATCCTGCTGAGTCTGCTCCTCATGTTTCAGGTGTTGGTCTGCACCTTCTGCAAAGATGCGTACCACTTCACCATGCACCTGTATGGTGCAACTGTTTCAGAAAATGTGCAGTCTCATTTAGCTTGGTCTGGTCATTTGCTGGATGAGTAGTAATCCTGCATTCAGCCTCAGGACAAGTCCTGCTGACTTTGCTCCTTATGTTTCAGGTGCTGATCTGAATTTGCAAAGAAGCATACAACTTCATGAGGCACCTGTGCAATACGGCTGTTTCGGTACACCTGCTGAGTCTGCTGTCAGTATATCGNCTGTCAGAAATTGCTTTTAGCCAGTTTTAAGCCTATTGACAAAGTGAGCTCACCAGCGTCAGACTGCAAAATGTTTGCCTTGTACACAACAGCTGGCCAAAGTTGCGAAAACGCATCAAAAGCAGTGTGGCAGCTCATGTATGTACCTGAAAACCAGCAAACTGCTGCTTTCGTGTCTCAGCCTCTTCCTTCTGTTGCATAGACGCCCACACATCTGTGTACACTACGTCAGCACCCTTCACTGCCTATGCAACCAACACAGGACACCATTACTCTGCTGCATTGTGCAGCACCTGGCAGCATATGCATAGAATGAAATCAATGCTCAATTGCACACGCAGCGCACTGTAAAAAGTTGTACGCCAGCAATGGAATTTTGTGCTTTGGGGTCTGTTGCTTGCACTTTGCCACTTGCACATGACATGCGCAGACTTCAGAGATGGCGTAAGATTGTCTTGCAGCTACACAAGAGCAGCACGCAGCAACTCTGCACACAGCAAGCGCAAAATGCGGTGCAATGAAAGTTGTTGCATGCCTTTACCTCCATGGGGTCGTTTGAGATGCTGACTGTGCCAGCCCCAGAACCGTTTGCAAGCTCAACCGTCGCAGCATCTGGCTCAAAGCCTTTTGGACAGGCACATACAAACTCAAAGTTGAACTTGGCTGCTAGTCTGATCCAGGAGTGCACAATATTGTTGCCGTCACCAACATAGACAACCTGAGACAGGAGGATACTGGATTCAGTGATCCGCACATACTTCTCAGTTTGAAGGCTGTGTGCAGTGTATCACATGCACAGCAGTTGCACAACATGAGCAATGGANTCTCTTGCGCAGGCTTTCAATGCCAGCAGCCATTGTCTCGACATGCTTTGACATTTCCCTGGCACTGCTGGGCTGCTGCAGTGGTTGNACAACACTGGCGCAGTGAGCAGCCAACCCTAGTTTGGTATTCAAACTTGGCATTGGGCAGGTTTGCTGCGGGCTGCATTTCTTAGGTTTATGTTGCCTTGACCTGCAGCAATTTCCCTGCAGACTGGTCAACAGGCAATCCAGCTCCTTGTTGACAAGCAGCTGGTGCTCCTCTACATTATTTGATTCACGACCCGCAACAGAACAGAATGCACTGCAGGTTCTGGAGCAAAGTTACCTCATCTATTGTACACAGAAACGTGTGGGATAATCTCGTGGGATGCCAATATTGTCCCATGTGTGTGACTGATCCAGATTGATGCACATTGCACCCAATTAGAACACAGTGACTCACCAACATCGACTGTCACTGGTTTCGCCAAAGGTCTATATGCCTTTGAGGCAATGCTGGTTGGCCGCATCATGATCAACTGGTCTCCAACCTCTACCTCGGTCTCTGAAGTGGGGTTGATGAGGCAGCGTCCACGAGCTGCATTGACCTGCAAAGGTCTTGTCTGGATTGATCATCTGTGTACCACCACTCACTGAATTGCCACAAGGTCAGATTGTCTCTGCACTTCTGCTGCTGACCATGCTGACAATGGTGCCGGTGCATCACGCATCTCTTGCTATGCAGCAGATCAAAGAGTGGTGCACGACACATATTGTTGGCATGACTGTACTTGTTGTGCCGAGTGACAGAGCTCTGCTTGTCTCTGATGCTGCAGCTCAGCATGTTCTTTACAGATATGCTTTCACAGCATTACGCCTGCAGACTGCAGAGGCAGCTGGGTATGATGAGGAGACCATCATGGTGGGGCGAGCCCTGCAGAAGGACTTTGAGCAGAGGGGTGTGCATCTTGATGCAGAGGGCCAGTCCCGGGCAAGCAAGCTGACTGAGGACATTGCAAGGCTTGGCATGGCCNGCCATCCACTGTCATAGGCCTACCTCAGACTGGCCATTACTGAATGCATCGCTGCCATGTATGTACAGTTACCTTCAGCAGTCTGCTGGCCATTGAGTCTGCTAGCTGTGATGTCAAACATAAGCACGTGATGCCTGCTGCTTGTGCTGTCGCCAGGTGTTGCGCAGGTAATATCATTGCACCTGACTCATTGCCTGCCGCATCACAAGCTGCTGGTGCTGATTGCTGGTGCTGATTTGCTACGCTTGCCATTATACATCACAGCTTGTGATTGCCAGAGTATCTTTGACCTTACAATCTGCGGATGATGTATATACTGCTTCCAAGCCAGCCATAAATAGACGGGTTCATCCAACATAGCCATGACAGGACGAGTGCCACGCCGGGGTTACAGAACAAGCTGAGCGAGCAACAGAGTGCAATACTAGGCAGTTGATTGCATTTGAATGCCTGTCATCAACTTGAAGAATTGGCCAAGCAAAAGCACCAGTGTTAGCTATGTATANTGGTGTCTGAGCCTGTCCTGAAGTAGTCATGAGCCTGAATGTAGCATGTAACAATTTGCAGCACATCTCACACACAGCGATCAGAGCAAGTGGGCAAGCTGCATCTACCACATACAGGTTTTGGCAGATGTCCAGCGGCAATTTCTTCTACTTCTTCCAAGTTGTAGAATTTGGGATCTTCTGCCGTTGCAGTCATGTCAGACGATACAAACAGCGGGTCACGCACCACTAAGGCAGGACAGCGAGATCTCACGCTATCAAGTTGACTCACTCAGCGCTGATGCAGCTGACACAGGCCTTTAAAGNAAGGTGTTTAGGCTACATCTTCCCCCACAGCTCATGTAAAGCCGTCTGAGCAGGCGCTATAGATGTGTGAGCCGCAGCACTGCTGGAGAACTTTTGTCATCATGGGCACCCAGCACATGGAGCATTCAGCATGACATTGATGTGTAANGCTGTGGAGATGACGGGCAATACTGGTTGACACATTGCTGATTTGCAGCAATCATGCATGCTGTGGCTGTACCACTCCGAACGCAGCTGCTGGCACGCAGGCTTGCCTATTTGCTTTCATGTCAGGCTCAAATGTGCTGTCAGACTCTGCAAAACAGTTGGTGCTCCAGAGGCATCTGGAGCTAGTCAGTATGCCCACTGAGTTGTTGGGGTGTCTGCAGGGTCAGACACCTCCAGGAATCAGGACTGACATCAATGACAAACCCCCCAACCCCCAGCAGGCCATCCCAGGGGGCCAAATGAAGCCCAAACCAAAGCCCTGGGAGCGCGCTGCTCAGGTATTCACCTGGAAACTTGCAAGCAGCATGCAAAGTACAGTAGNTGTTGTTGTAAGATTGCTGCATGTATGCTGGACTGCCTCATGCACGTCAAGAGGTGGATCAAAATAAAAACCGAGCACTGACGTCTTCAATAACTTTGCCACGCTGTACAGACACAGGGAGCCCCAAGGGTCCCGGCGCGGGTATAGTTACTTCTTCGCAAAGCTGGCGGATGCCTTTTTAGCTGACAGTCCGCCCAGAGTCGCTACGCCGCACCGAGAGTTTTGCACGCTGCACAGGGTCTCCTGTAGTGGCTTTGACAGCTTGGCAGACACCACACACTAACGCCTTCTGCAATGACAGCAGTGCTAAATGTAATAGACTGCTTTGGTGGGACGAGGCACCAGCTGTGCTACAGTTCAATCCATATGTCAAATCTGGCTACAGAGCAGGTCAGTTTGGACTCGAGTTTGCAGTGGCTTGCCATGAAGACATCACAGCTCCTGCTGCTGATGACAAGCGCCTTTGCAAGACGAGCATGCTGAGTACTACGCTTGCTTGCAGGGCTAAGCTGCAGGCAATGTTGTGGCAGCATTTTCCAATATCACAACGAGACAGGTACGGCACATGCAGGTCATGGCATATGCTTTGCTTAGTGCAGTGATGTCGTTTAGACCACAAAGGCAACACAGCACTATGTCATAGGTCTTAGTATTGCACAAGCAGGACTTGGCAAACAGTGTTGATCTCACAACTCATTCTGAACTGCAGGCAACATCTGGGCTCATTTGCTGCCGCTGCTGTTTGGCATTGCCGTGGTCATCTCAGGCAGCACTTCAGACTGGCCGCATGGAGGGTCATTGTTGCTCAGCCTGTTGCTGCCTGTCTTGCTGTGCTTGACTGGGTCTNCGAGTCATTTTGCGTTGGTGACCCCGAACCATGGACTGCTTGCTGCACGGTTGCTATTCACTAGAAAAGCTAGTCGGTTTCCGTTCACAATTCCTTAATTTGCGCATGTACACGTCCCAGAACTCACCGTGATCCAATTTGACAACCATGATTGCTGCTGTAAACTCAACAATGAAAAGCGCATTGATTAGTATTGGTGGTAGTAATACGGTATATGATATGGTAGTATTAGTAGCATTAGTCTCTGATGCTGTTACTGTTGACACTGAATGTGTGACCACACAATATATGCACCTCCATTACCACCGTCGTTGTTGACTATTGACCATAACCAGGCCTGCCATTAGTACGATGCGCACAGTCCTGTGTATCACACACGTCGTCTCCACTTGCAACAAGAGGAATCTTGTAGTACAAGTGCGATGGGTAAGCCAAGCCATCCTCCAAAAAAGCAAGTGCGCAGGTAGTTGCAGCATGGCACAACCTTGGGCNATGAGCAATCTCTGTGCTTGCAAGTTGATAAAGTGCAGAATTACTAGTGTGTGAAGTTGCGTGTGTGTGTGCAAGTCGGCAGCAATGGGCCTACAAGCCTGTTGCTGGCAGCCAAGCTCTNGTTGGTATGGTTTATAGCACAGCACATTTGGCATGAGCCAGCACCTGGTTCAAGCTCCTTGGGGCGTGCGCAGAAGTGTCTACGATTGTACTGCAAGCACAGCTCACACATGTTTGTGGGACTGCCAAGGCCTCACCTGACTGCTCTTGGTTTGCAACTCTTGCAACCCTTCTGTCAACTGGTCGACGTCTCTGCAGTAGTTCTCGCCAAGGTCCTTGATCACCTGCAGCAAATCATGGTCTGCACCTCTTCAAGCACCTGAGGTCCTNGCTGCACAAGGTGAAGACAAATTCACTGTGACCACACAGCACACCATGTAGCACATGTAGCCCTANCAGCAGCCAACTACAGGTTGGCCTTGCAGGTATGCACTTTACAGACCCTTGCTCCAGTTGCCAAAAGCTTTGTGCATCTGGGGTGGTTTCAGCACTCGCTGGAGCCCAGAGGCTGCATTGTGCTTGGTTTTGGGAGCTGCTGGTTTTGATGAGTGCACATACCTTTTGTTCAGACTGCATAGCAGTTGTTTGAAAAGTGCATTCGCACCTTGCAGTCCAGTGCTGGCAGGAGCTATTACTTTCATCCTACTGGCAGCTTGCGGCAAGCGTACACATTGTCATTCTGGTCCACACATATGGTGCCACCCCAACTCTGGAGGTTAAGTGCATGCATTGCACTGGTATTGCAAACAGCAGTGTCAGACCCAGGTGAACCTCAAGACCATGCCAGCCTTTTGGTGCTGCAGGTGGGCTGGTGCCAGCTATGGTTGTGCAGCTGCTGCAGAGCCTTCTAGCAGTCTTGGCGAAAGGTCAAAGTGAGGCTTCGCTGAGGCCACATCTATATGCAGCTTTGCTGAGCTTCATGCAGTACTGCCAGGGATCCCGGCCTGCTCAGGCTTCCCCACACATACTCAAGGCACTCTTGCAAGCAGGTGGGGGCTTTCATAGTTTAGTAGCGTGGTTCAATAGCACCTACATGTTGCCTCAGTGGCTGAGCAGGCAACATGGACCTCACAACAAAACAAATGTCCAGCTGGTTATGCCTGTGTATGCTGATGACATACTGTAGCTCTGAACTTGCTGTCAGTAATGAAGACATTGAGTCCCGTCACCGGCCAGACACTGCTGGCGTAAGCAATCTGGCTTTACTGCCACAGCTAAATCCGCGGGGCAGAGCTGCAAGTTTGTCATCAGTTGTTACATGATCGCTATGTGAGGAGTGCTATACACCGTTGCTGCACAATAGCCAACAACCTTATCAACAATCTTCAGAGCATTGCTCTGTCAAGATATGTATGCTTGGAGCTGATGCCGCTCTTTCAATTTCATCACTACACACAACCGTTCAGTAACACACAGGACTTCCGGCCTCCGGTCATCATTGGTCTGACAGTATTCCTGGCAATGTCAAGGTTCCAAGCGCATTCGCAACGTATTGTGCAGACAGTACAGCAACTGCTGGGCTGCAGTACATGGCCTGGCATCTGAGCGACATGGCCTGCTGTGCAGGACATGCAAATGGCNGCCAAGACCAGCCTCAAGACTGGCCATATGCCAGAATGCTGAGCTGTGCTCAGTGTTGTGAGGGGCAAGGCACAACCCACGATGTGAACAAATGCTCTCAGGAACACTCAGAGCAGAGTCCATAGCATGGCCCGTCTTTGCCTCGGTGGATCCTGCAGATGCGGTACAACCAGTGTCACAAGAAAGGTCAGCAATTGACAATAGGCTCATTGTACTGTCAGTGCAGCACATGTACAGCTGACTGCAATGCAGAACATGTTGTAAGGTAACACAGAACTGGTGCACAACAAGCAGTCATCACCTGCACAGTCTTGGCTGGGAGTGATGCTGATAACAAGGCATGTGAACAGTGAGGCTGGCGTCACAATGTAAGTAGCTTGCCATGTATGCGCGGTTGATGTCAGGCTGCTACCAGCCAATCTGCAGCATGACTCACCATGACTCAAGCCTGAAGCACGCTCACGAGCTGAGCGCAGTGCCAGCAAAGTGTCATCTTGAGACAAGAACTTGGATCGCAGCAGCATTCTGGGTTTGCGCTGCTGCATGATGCGCCACCATTCCATCTCTTGCATGCTCAAAGGTGGCTCCTCATTAACAAGGACAGCAGCATCCGGCTGCAAGGCATAGCTTGCAGCTGCTGAAGAGCCCTGNAGTTCCACATCATGACACTGCCCCAAGATCATGCGCAGGGAGACCAACACACGCCTCAGTACTAACATCTGCCCTTTTCCATACGCAGAAAGAAAAATCTTACAATGGGAGTGCAGTAGTTGTACTCATTGCGCCTGAACATGACAGACTGTACGAATGGTCTCCACACTGCAGGAACCTCAACCAGTGACCTTGGACATGCTGAGTAAGCAGAATGCTGCCTGATTTGCGACGCGAAGGTACACGGCAAGCATTATGAGTACCACCGCCGCATTGATTTTTGATGAAATCCCTCTCGTATGACTGATCCCAGCAGCTTGTCTGGCACCTCCATGTGCAGATTAACCACAGCTGAAAANGCAGAGGAACTTCAGAAAATTACTTGGTGACGGTGAAAGCAAAGACACAGACGCTTACAAGTAGGCCTGCTAGTCATCTGCTTATATGCACCGGCCCTACGTGCTTGATCGCGCCCACTCTGTTGCAGGGCAGTTCAAACCAGGTTTAACTGGCTGGAGGACAAACTGATCAAGGATGCCAAGGGCCGNATGGGCTTATGTCACCAGTGTGACTAAGGGGTGTCAACCCACCGGCAGCTGCTTGAGAGCTGCTAGCTGCAAGAGCTGATGGTGTTGCCACCGCTGGGATAAACTCTGATGGCCACTGCTGCAGCTGTGCTGGGTCTCCGCCATCAGTAGCTGCTGCCTGACTGCTGCATAGCTGCTGAGCAGCCTCACTGCACATGACAACTGCTGACTGAACCTTGACAGGAGCGCGGTTCAGCAGGTATTCAGTTGCGCCAGTATCTGTAGAGGACAAGTCAAGGAAGCTGAAACCGTGCTGGCCTGTGTGCTTGGNCGTGGTAAAGTCGACATGCTGCTTGCTCTTACGTTCCTTCGTTGTATGGTGCACGCTAACATTGGCCTCATCGAGGCTGAAACTATTCAACATCCTGTTGGTTGAGGCAGCGTTTCAACGCGTCCTCGACATTGAAACAGCACTTGAAAGAATACCATTGAAGGCTAACTCACCACTAGCTACATAACCGAAACAGGTCTATCGCAGTTGGCTGTCTCGCATCACGAACTTTACACAGTATGTCATGTAAGCGAGTCTGGCACCACGTGCTGAATTTTGTCAGTCCAAACCTGCTGCAGCAGTCAGCGTCCATGCCGACAAATGTGTTGCAAGTGTATAAATGGCATGACACACAACAGCAGATACATGCAAAGGTGCGCAGCAAGCTAGACATGAGAAGCAACATGGGATCTGTACAGACCCTTGGCATCAGCCTGCTGGTCTGGCTGCTTGTGGCAGCATGNGCCGCCTTTAACATCAAACCCAGTCATGGCGGGGGCATAGTCCACTTGCAACTTCCTGCAGATTGGCGCCAGGCGAGGCATTTGCAGATGNCGGTAAGACGTCGTCAAATCTTCAGCTGCGAGTCTGCAACTGGACACTAGATATGCTATGTATACAGATGCCTGAAACCGTCAAACACAGCATGTAGTTTCCTATGACTACTAGTAGCTAATCTTGACTGATACATGGTCAAATCCCTTGAGAGCTGTCACCTCAACAGGTCTTATTCACGAAGAAGGACAGTACAGATCATTTCTGAAAACAAAAGTCTACGCCAGTAGGCACTGGTTATGGGAGGCCATCCAGATTCATGTGTAACAGACAAGTGCCCTTACCGCCAAGACTGCATTGAGGTCCTCATTCTCCCTGAGGTGACACATAAGTGTTTTGGGATAGGCAATGGTCCACCGCTTGAACATCTCCACCACCTCAGGCTCCTCAGATGGCACAAAGCTGATAGCCTGCATAGCAATCCCACGTGACCATTAGCAGCAGCATCACGCTGTGTTTAGTCAGGCCTCAATCTGACTTGACAGAGTGCCAAAGGATCGGGTAGAGGGAACTGCTGCGGCATGCACCTAGCATTGACTAAGCGTGTACATAAGACTTGACGAGCTGCCATGCACCGGCATGTTTGGCTTTGGCTTCCAAAAATACCTGCTTTTTGAAAGTCAGGTAGAAAAGCCAAGCTGCTGTGAAGGAAACAGCATATGTTACTTGATATGGTGCGTTTAGTTGCATGAATGCTGTCACAACCAATGTGGCAGATCAAANTCTCACCAGGAGATCAAGAAGAAGAGGCAGCTGCGGCACCTGCCAGTGCTAGCAGAGATCTGGCAACTGATGCAGCCGAGGAAGATGATGTTCAGGCAGCTGAGGAGGAAGAAGATGTGCAGGTGGCTGAGAAAGAAGGGGCAGCCAGTGCTGATGAGGAGACTGCTGAAGGGTCCAACACAGTTGAAGAAGGTGGGGAGTGTGCAGCAGCATCAACTGCTGAGGGCGATGCAGACCTGGTAGCTGCAGAATCAGAAGAAGAGGTAGAGGAAGAGGCCATTGGAGGTGAAGAGGAAGGGGAAGATGCGGCAACAGCAGAGCAGGCTGCTGCAGCTGCAGGNTTGGCCTGCTCCACCTCCTTGACCAGCTCAGGGCTCAATGATGCATACCCTTCAGCTTTACTCACCAGCTTGTGCCCGTTTGCAATGAAGTGCAGACAGAACTTGCGCAGCTGCTGTGCTGCANCACTACACACGAGTGCACGGTAAGACTTCTGCATGCTGTTGGCTCAGCACGCTACCTACACACACTCCTGCTCCTTGCTCTTGCTGCTGGTGTCACAACCCCAGCAAGCGCCATTTCCACACACCTGAGTTGACTTGCTGTGGGCACCAACACAGCGCTGCACAGCGCTGACAAGGACTGAGCAGGGTGTATCCTTTGCGAAAAAACAGGAAAAAATAAAAAGGGCTTGTTCTGTATGTAGGTGCGTTCCACAGGGCCTGTGAATCCCTCCACACGCCAGCCCATCAAGGGGCGCAAGTTTGGAGGAGGTATCCGCTTCGGCGAGATGGAGCGAGATGCTCTGCTGGCTCATGGTGCAGCCTACCTGCTGCATGACAGGCTGCACACATGCAGTNGCCACCAATACGTTCGTCATGAGAGTAGCTTGTCACATGGTGCAACAGCATGGGCAGCACAGTCGCAGCATAGGTGGCGGCTGGTGACTTTTTAGCTTGTGCATTGAAGCCAATTTGCAAGTCTGCCATTTAATCACAGCTTGTCTACTAGCCGGCACACATACAATAGCTAGCAGAGGAGCCTCTCNATACCGGTGAGCCAGACACCAGTGGCGGATGGTGTCTGGCAAGACAGCACTAGACTGCATCTCTGTGCACTTCATGCTCTCGTCATCCTGCTACACCAGTGACTCGAGCCGTAGCTTGGTTTCTGCTTGACTGAATGCTGAAGTTGCCAGGTTTGCTGCACTTTCTGGGCAGGCGTATGGCCAGTGCATCGCTGTTGAGGAGCAACCTGCAAGTACAAGATCTTGCGTAAGGCATGGTGGGGAATTGTGATGAGTGCGGGCAGTAGATGACTAGAAGCCTCATGATGACTTGCTGTACAGCTGTCACGTCTTATATGCGCTTTTCCTTGCACTTATAATGTTGCATCTGCTACGCTGACTGTGCTCAAGATCAGCACACAAGCAGACACTTTGGGGAGATCCATACCATGTCAAACAGAGTCACCCNATGCTGTTGTGCATTTTGGACCATGCAGCCTGGTGCCCACATGCCATGGTTGACCCCATGCATGTGCCATACACTGTTATGTATGTGTGAGTGAAGCTCTACACATATATGAATGTGCTAGTGCGCCTGTCCAGATACGCCAAGACCACTGCAAGCAGTGCATTGCTGCCCACCATCTGTACTGCAGCACTCAAGAAGCTCAAGGCATGCAAGTGTTCACCTGCTTGCTGTGCTGGGCTGAATAGGTCTGGATGCAAATAGGGGTGCTGTGCAGTGTGGGTGGATTGAAGGAGGGTCTTGTTGTAGAGCTATCAAATGGCAGTAATGCAATGGTGCTTGCAGTCACAGGTCAGCCATACATTTCCTATTGTAATCTGCTGAAGTTGCTTTGTGTTTCTGCTGCGCCAGGTCAGAAACATTGTTGTGCTGCACTACCTTGAGCGGCAAGTTCCCATCCTTTTGATGCAATGTTGCTGTGCAGACGTGTGTCANCTATGCCACCACCACCAAGCAGGATGTTGGCTCAGTCTCACCGCGCAGCAACTGGTTCAAATGCCACTGCGGACAGTGTGCCCTCTGGCTGTTACATTGATGTCATCAAGAGTGGCGAGACTGTTCAACACATTCCTCTCACGAAACAGCGTATACTGGTTGGCAGGTTGGGTGTTTGCAAGCAGTCATGCATGCTGAGCAGCAAACTACTGGCATCTGCTGATTCCGTTTCCTGCATGTACAGAAGCCAGGAGGCAGACATTGTTTTGGAACATCCGTCCAGCTCCCGTCAACATGCAATCATTGTCTTTCAAGCAAACAATAGTCAATGGGCGCTGGTCGACTCCGGATCTGCACATGGCACATTTGTCAACAACAAACAGCTTGCAAAGGTACATGCAAGCGCAATATTGCCGCTCTGTCTTGCACACATACTGACGTATGCTGGTGCAGGGTGTATTGGCAATTTTGCAACCTGGTATTGATAGGTTNATGCATGTTGCTAGTATGAATGGCTGCATGCCAAATGCTTGCAAGCACTACAGTGAGGAGATGGATGTCAAGCAGCACATTTCCTGGCTTCGGCTGTGCATCTTGTGGTGCTGTAACAAAGAGGCACACGCGATGAGGACTGTTATTGAAACATAAGCATTGCATGCCATACTTGAATAGCCCAATGTGATACTGCTGAGCAAAGAATCAGACGCTGTGTGCTTCGAGTGATCAAGATAGGATCATGCAGCACACACGCATGCCAGCTGGGCCAACTTTGGGCCCCAGTCTCAATTTGCCTTCAACCACGCTGCTCCCAATCTTTCATTTTGCTGTCACCAAAGTGTGCTTTGAAGGCCTGATCAGCGTCTGCCCCAGTCTTCATGGCTGGTCTGTTGGCCTTCTGATCATGCGGCTGTGCAGCTTCACCTGCAGCACGGTCTGGAAGCGGGAGATGATGTGGCAGTGCTGCTTCATGTCGGTGCCCAGCACCATGTCTATCATCAGCTTGCGCAGCCGCACCTGCAATAGAACACCTGTCCTCGATACTGTTCACTGGTGGCGCAAATCTACATGTGGCACTGTTGCTTTAGTCTGGGTTCAGCCCACGAGAGGAGAGGGCACATTTTGATGACACCCAGCTTGAGTGTGCACTTTGACTTGCAGTTGACAGCGTCCATGTCCCGGAGACCAAATTGCAGATTGCCCAGCTTGAGTCTTGACTGCATAGCCTTTACTTTTTGCAGGCAGAGCTCAATGCTGTCAGTGTTGTTGGTTCGCGTATTCACACCTACTGCTGTATACTTTCAGAGACAGCTTAACAGTGAGTGTGTGCCAGGACACCAGCCACAGCTGCACCGGACAATTGCAGCAGTTCATGCTNCCTGTTGGAGCCATGGTGGACACAGTTGTTCATCCATCCATCATAATGCTAAAAGCCTGGTCATGCCCTGCTTGATGTCCCCAATCTGACTAATGCCACCTTGTGGGGCGGCCAGGTTGTTAGTGTATGCCAGACATCAATGGTGTTAGCAGTTGACTGGTGCAGCTCACTGAGGTCATCATTGTGAGCAGTACATTGCAGCATGACAAAACATACATTGCCTGACTGGCATAGCGCTACAGCAAGTACTAGTCTGAGCCCACTGTCAAGGTGAGGGGCAGGGAGATTTATGTGGGCTGCCAGGGCCCAGTGGTCAGGTAGCTAGCCCATGTCTCAGCCAACTTGCAGCTACTTGGTGATTTGCCTTACACCTGCAATCGCCTCATCACTGCTCATCTACACATGTGAAAGCATGCACGCTCTCCACAAATGATCGTGTGATGAGTGTCGTGCATTGCAGCAGAAAGGCGCACAGTAGTGTAACACATTACCGGTATGCTGATGAAAATTTGTTGGCTAACAAAAGTCTGGTAAGGTATACCTTGTCTTTCGTTCCTCTGCAGAGCGGCAGCTGNTTTGCAGTATGTACAGCAGAAATGGCTAGCTTTACACAGTTGCACTCGCGTGAGCCCTGGCAATTAACGTGTGCTGCATGGTCAGACAACATCAACCTGCATCTGTTCGTACGAGCAACTAGCCATTTCTACATGCGCCCTGCATCCCTCAACATACAGCTGGGACTGTGTACATGACCCTCAACGTGTGTTTGTCCACAATTTGTCGCTGCATGTGGTGTACACATTCCTGAATGCTGATTGGGTGCGGTTACAACTTACAGTGTGCTTATCCATACTATGCTGTACACGAATTCAAATTTGTCAGATGCATTGCCACAGCAGGCAAGGACTCATGTAGCCCCACAGCTGCTTGCAAGCCGTCACTCCTGAACTGTGTGCTGCAGATGTTATTTGGTGTTCCGATTGAGAGGCAAGAAGATGCTAAGGAATACATCTCAACCATACAAGCTGGGCTACGGAAAGTGCAGGGCGCTATTGATCTCAAGTACGTAAGCAGTTCTGTGCCAGCTCTGTTAAATTGCCTGGAGTGGCAGAACAGGCTGCATGTTGCCAAATACATGTTGTAAACTGTGCAGGTTAGTTGTCATTTATAGGTCAGGACAACAACTCTGTGCTGCATGCAGCTCAAACGTGTGACTGTCCACTAGTCGCTGTGTGGTTGCACAAAACAGATCAGGTATATCGAGGCTCTGCTATAACCCGTAAAGCTGTATGTCCCTGCCTTCTGCTCAGGTGCTGCAGATCCTTCCTGCGGTCCCGCTGCAAGTGATGACTCACGCCTTTGCGAGAGCAATGTGATTACGTACCCAGCACCACTAACAGCCAGACGGCCTGCAGGGATTCAGATCGTACCTCAAGTCGCACCGCTGATGTGCTGCGCACTGTGGCTGAGCTTGAGCTGATTGAAGCCCCCACACTGTCCTATGTGCCTCCCAAAAGCTACAACAACCTGCCCCAGCTGCGAGGTGATGCCCAGCCAGTTATTCTAGTCATCATATCACTGATTGTGCTGCAGTCCATGGCAAGTCATGTGCTCTCATAACAGCTGACCAGTCTCCACACGTCATGCTTGTTTGCTAAGCAGCACATTGTTCTGGCAGATCTAAGAGACACACAAGGTGATGGCAAAGCTGATGCTGCTATGACAAAAGATTGCAATGGATTCTGGTGCATGAGTGGTGCAAAGCCCAAACATTCCACACTTCCCTGCGTTGGAAAATACAACAGGCGTGTCTGGGTTTGCAATGTGTGTCCNACGGGCCAGCTGGCTCTGCGGGCTCGAGCCTTGTTAGGTGATGATCGCGGATTGCAGACAGCGCGGTCACAGTACATCATCAGCACGGTTCAAGGCAACATGAAGTAACCGCCGCACGGTACTCGAGTCATGGCGTCGCCGACCTGTGACTACCTGATCTACTACGAGTCGCTGGCATACCTGATACCCCGCCTGCTAATCTGGGCGGCCCTCTCCGGTGTTGTCATTGCCGATGCTTTCATACACAAGCACATCAAGCGGCGTGGTTGGCAGCTGCACGTCGGCATCTGTGTCGTTATCGCGTTCTTCGTCGTTCAAGACATCCTGTTGTTGACCTATTCCATCGGTTCTCGGTCCGGGCTGTCAGCGTTGGACAATGTCTGCAAGGCCTTCATCTTCTTTTCGGATTTGGCTGACAGTCTCTTCATTGTGAGCGTAGCCATTGAAGCAGTTTGTCAATGCACATACTCTTGCAGTGCTCAACTACCTGAGTGCTGTTTGTAGGTGTTGCTTTTGGCGATTGCTGCTGGGTACTGGTAAGTGTGCGTGTGGCGTTATACCGGACTCTTTCAACTGCCTGGTAGCACTGAGTGGTCACCGTGTTGCTGCAGCATCACAAGAGACACCTTGGGTCCATACAAGGTTAAGGTGCTGGTGATACCGACTGTATACTTGCTCACAACCATGATTTCTGACTATATTGCCAACAGCCCTTATGCCCTGGATGTCAATGCCAATGCAGTAGAGATGATGAACCTGGTGAGCACTACATTGCAGCACACCTGTCCTCACTCAAGNACCCACTTGTGCTTGACCCAGTGTTGCCAGAGTCAAAGGAGTCTGTTCCAGAAATCCCACCAGAGTTCCCTGTCCCAGCATCATTCAGGAAAGTGGACGCATCCAACATATTGTTCTTGTTGACCTGCCCATCCCAAGCGTTCCAGTACACAGAGGCTCCATATCTGGCTGTGTTCGACTGGAATGTGCTACTGACAATGTTACCCATGCCCCGCTGCCCATAAATGCCACCCCCAATTGCGCCAGCAGAGTTGCTGTGCTGGGCATAGGGCTGATGGGTAAGCCTGGGTACTCTGCCTCAGTCACTGGCGCAGTTGTGCATCCTGACCTGCCATGCATATGCGTGCAACGCATCTATGCTGTTAGTCATCTGCAGTGCAGCAGTATACCTGCACATCGTGTGTGTCAGTGTTATTTGTGGCACAGTACAAGTGGTACAACAGGCAAGCTGTCTGGCCATACTGTTACAGCAACCTGTTGTCTTGCTGGGCTGACATGGTCAATCGTGTTGGGGCTTCTCGGTGCATAAGCTAATTGTCACACTCACCTATGCGCAGCACCATGCTTGTATCTGCATGCAGGTTGGCACAGAATTGCAGCGCNGCATTTGCAAACAAGGACAACCATGTGCAACACAATTGCCAGGTGCAAGCATGCTGCTTCAACAGCACATTGCTATGTCAGGAAGTGAAAGTACAAGATTGGGACAAGCACTCACCCCAAGGATATCCTGGAAGTCTGAGTAGCATAGGTGAGTAACAACTTGGGTGTGAGGAGCAGCAACAGCAGTGGACAGGCGGAATGCATCCACAGCCCACTTGAGATAGCTGTCCCATCTCGCCTTCTTCAAAGGCAGACCCTCCCTCAAAGCTGGCTCATCAACCTGCATCATTGTATAAACTGTGACCAATGAATCACACATTGTGCATGCACAGTGCTGAAACCAAAAACCAGGTGTCACTGTCAAGACTCAGTAGAGACTGAACAGTACATAACAGCAACACCAAGTTGACACAGTGGACAGCCCACTTTCTGCTTAGACATGATGCATGCCTGTATCATTGTCAAAAAGTTGACACTGTTACCTGCTACACATACAATCCACCGTCAACCCCAGTGAGCATGCTTTGAGAACTTGTCGAGCTTTCTTGCTGTCCCGGCCAGTCGCAACGGATGCCCAGCTTGACCTCACGGCTGCGCTAGACACCTTGNTGCAGCGGAAGGTCATCCTGATGCTTTGTTGGAACACGTGCCTGACGGCGTGCTCGACCGCTATATTGCTAGGCGGAAGTCTGCCAGGTATGGAGCAGCTTGAACGCTAGCAGCTACCTCTTCTGTATGGCAAGCTATGCATACTTGCGTAGGTTCAAGACCCCAGGCTTACGGTTGCAGGATCTGTCCTTTGCGGACATTGTCAGGACAAGTCACAAGAAGGACTTTGCTTGTGATGCATATGGTCAACGCAGTCTGATCTTCCACCCGATCCAGCACTACCAGGTGTGCAAGATCACAGCAAACACAACTACAGTCGTCTTGGAACTACACCAGTCTGGCGGACCAGTTCCCAATTGCTGACTTGCAACCCTCTTTAGGTGCTCAGCTCTATGCTGCTTGGTCCAGACAAATATGTGCAGCGCTGCGCCACCACAAGTGCAACAGGGGAAGAGGCTGTATTGACCTTTGAGCTGGACAAGCAAGAATGTCTTGAGGCTCAGTACAAAGGAGTGAGAGTAGTCAGTCGCTGGGTGTTACACAGCATCATAGGGGAAAGTGCATGTGCTGAACAGCCGTTGGAGGCTCACCCAAGCCTATCCCCAGATGCTGTGGTTTGTGCCCAGCTGCATGCACTCCGGTGAGCACCTGTGACCTCTACGCAGAAAGTATCTCACAACCACTTTGAAATTGTAGAATCCAGGATCATACAGCACATTGCATTCGCTTGGAGACTTAATGTTGTGAATGGCAGTTCAGGTGCGAATCAGAGATGCAGCAAAACAGTACTTGTCACTTCAAGTTGTCCCGTCCTGACTGCTTGAGGTTGGAAACATGGCCTGACATGACAAGCAGGCCCAAAGTGCAATCAAGCACATCTGAGCATATGCATGGCAAACCATGTGCACTGACATGTAACAGCCAGGAGTCCTTGCTCAATCTTCGGCACCAAAGCCAAAGCACACAACGCAAACAAGCCAATCAACCTGAGGTCTTCATCACTCCAAGCATCTGCCAGCCTGACAAGATTGTCTTGAAAGCTGTNTGTGCTGCAGTGATGCTGACCGCAACATTCAGAACGGTGATGGCAAGCTTCCCCTGGAAGTAGCAGAGCTAAATGAGCAGGAAGCAGTTGTGCAGCTGCTCAAAAAGGCACCTGCAGCGAAAGACACCAAGGAAACCAATGGCAAGCCAGCTGCCAAGGAGAGCAACAAGGAGAACAACAAGGATATGTATCTGTAGGGATGAACTGCAGCCATAAGCATATCAAGCATTGGCAGGTGTGTGAATTGGGTGGTGTGTCAGTGTCACAGTTGCAATAGATCTTGCGCTGCTCATCTTCTTGCAGACAGTAAGCCAGGCCTTGACATGTGTTCTGTACATGTCTCCCTGGTCCCTATGCCTTGCAGGGTCTCGCTTGCATGATTTAGTTTCATCTTTCAGTTCGCAGCCGAAGTGAACATTTCGAACCCATGATCCATCTTGGAATTTGACCTGGTGGAGTTTCAATTTTTGTGTCAGCTCTTCATCATATCTTCAGTGCACTGCTCAACATTTTACCGGCCCNTTGAGCCCATAGTGTTGCTTGCTCCCAACCTGACCCAGTGCTGCTTCAAAGTCAGCATGCAACCGCCCTCTGACACTCGGACCATCCAGGTTCACAATCTGTCTTGCCTGCAACACACTGAGGTTGTGTCAAGCTGAACATGCCAGCCTGATACAAGCTGGTCAAGCAGAGTGCGTTGCTGCGTGCAACCTTTGTGGTGGACATGAAATTCCCACAGCATGGAACGCAAACCCTATTTGAGTCATAGCCTGATCGAGCCTTGTTGAAGCTGCAAAAGCAATGGTTGCACTGATATGGGCTACCAAGACTGAATACATGGTGCCAGTGTCATGTGACTCAAGGTAGGACTCAAGGTGTCGATCAGGCCATAGGGCTCACCATCAATAAAGCAGAGTGTGCGAGCTGAACTCAGTGGCAAAGGTGAATGACTACTGAAAACAACCAGGAACATGCAGCCCTACCTTAGCCAGCTCGTGAGAGTTGTCAAGAAGCATACATATCTGTGCCTTCTGTGGGGATGATCAACCTTGCGCTGTATGCAACAACTTTCCTCCTGTGCTATGTCCTTCCTGTCTGCTACCACCCAACGCTGCTTGACACTAGTTCTCACACAATCTGTCTGCTGTGTAGTGTGTTTGCACATGGACACTGCAGAATTATGGCATGATGCTTCATGCTTGGCATACCTATAACAATCTAAATGCCGCACTGTCTGTCATGCTGCCTGTTGTGCATGCTGCACCTCACCTGNCCTATGCTAATGGCACATGCAGCATAATTCAGTGAGGCTGTGCAGCGATGGTGGTGGCATGTTTTGTCTAATAGCTAATTGCAAGCCTTGACCCTGAATAACAGTTGCTCATTCACATGTCACATCTCATCAGACGCAACGTTTGCTGTCTTGAATGGCCTCTCTAGGTTGCAGTGCAAATGTCAGAATGTCTGAAGCATAGCGCCGTCCCGTGATAGTTGCAGCACTCTCAAACCAAGCTGACAATGCCTTCATGCACGCTGACAGCAGTCCAGCAAGCAGGCGCTTAGCTCTGACCTGAGCACCTTCTTCTTGAGTGCAAGCATCCAGCTTGTTGACCACCAGCATGAGAGCTCTGCCTTCACTGATGACATCGCTTGCTAGAGCCAGCTCATGCTTAGTGAGGCCCTTGCGNCTGCTCCCTGTCTCGCAGCCTGGCCTCAAGCTGGTCACATTCTGCAAGGCTGCCATGCAACTCTTCCCGCAGTGTTGCAATCTGTTCAGCTTGGCCGCTGCTCTGCTGTCGTGCTTCAACAAGCTGCGCCTGTGATATAATCCGTGCACAGTCAGGATCATGTCTGAGGTGTGCAATTACAGTACGATGTCAATGTCATACAGAATAAAAGAAAATCTGGAGGAGGCCTGTCTGAACAGCTGATCAGTTTGGTATGGCTTATTGAGCAAGACAAGTACATACTGCATTTGACAAACACTATGTGGATGAGTCACCAGCAAACTTCAACAAAGAGGATCTCCAATGTGGACCACTAACATGAAAGTTTGTCTTGATGTGTTCCGCTTTGGTGGTGGGGAATCTCTTAGAAAGCTTGCCTGTGATGCAGACAATTCCTGTCTTGAGAGTTTGATGTCTGCGGTAAGTCCAGCATTCTCTGTCTGCAAGGCTGCAACCTTGTCTGTTTGTTGCTTGCTGTTGTCCCTTACACTGATCAAGTCTGCTCTGAGCCTTTGCAGTTCCTGCGTACACCAGAGCAGCAGCTGCACACGACTGCACACCATATGTACACCTAAGATTGATTGTTGATGGCCCCAATCACCAGTAACTGCTCAAAAACAGGCACAGATGCACAGTGCACCTCTCTAAGGTACCTTCTTGTTGTTCAAAGCCAAATGCTCGATTTCACGTTTGGACTGAGCAGCTGCTGCATGCTCCTTGTGTACTCTGTCATAATCTGTTTGCAGACTTGTCACTGACTGCTGCAGTTGCTGCACTTTGAGCTCAGCTGTACAAGCTTTGGTTGTGAGCAAGCTCACCAGGACTTCCAAGTCTTCCAATACCTGAACAATTTGCCTGATGTAGCTGGATCAGATCTATGTACAGCAGACCAGGCTACTCATCAGGCAGGGTGCGGCCCTGATTGTAAGGGTTTTCCCAGAAATCTGGATGAGTTGTCAGTTGCTACTGCTACCTTGAATTGTGACTACTACCTCTACTTACCAAGCTGAGGCCTGGCCAGGTCAACGCTGTTTCGTCAAGGATTGTCAATGCTTCCAGTTGGTCACGGAGGCCAACAGTTGCACCAGACAGCGCCTTGACGAGCTGCACGTACTGAGGTCATAACAAGACAGACTCAAAAGGTCAACTGTTCCTGACACAACTGATTTGCTGACTACCTTCTCCAAGCTGAACGACCTTTCTGCACCTTTGAGGGTTCTGGATGTGCGTAAAGGCTCCACTGGAGTCGACTTGATTGGCTTCCAGTCTTCACGGCGTTTGTTCACACTCATGGAGGTGGTGTAACAGACATGCCGGTTTTCGCAGTGACAGCTTCCGCGCGAGCTGCTTTAGCCGGGAAAGTGGCAGAGCCTCGTGGTCACAGCCATGCTGAAGCTTGCCAGTACGCGGTGCTGCACAGGCAACGACACAGGCAGGTCGACCATGTAAGTTTGAAATGTCATAATCTGCAAGGTACACGGACCAAGGTCCAACACCATTCTGCTACCAGGCCCATTGCACTGGCCATTGTATGCGTATGGGGTCGAATCAGGCATGACACGCAGGCGCAGAAGACTCCCTGTGGTATGAGCGTAGGAACGCTGCGCAACCTGCTACCATTGCAGGCGGGCGCCAAACACCGTCCCCGGTCAAACGGAAGGGTACCCACATACCTGAGTACAACTCCGGCCAGCCAAGCTGCGATGGCAGACAGGCAGTATGATACACGGTGGACTGAGATCTGGCGAGCTGGCCTCGGATCGGGCGAGGTCAGTGCATCGTCTCCGCCGACCCGTTGTATATGACGACTGTCCATGCATGACCATACTGAAAGCTTGGCAAGCCTCAAATGGTGNTGTGCATGTAGGTCAGATTTGCAGAAGCTATAGAAGGAGTGCAGCTGGTGCACGCAGGCTTTTTTACAGATGTAAGTGCACCAACATTACTTCAGACTGGTTCCATTTGTNAGTGGATTAGTGCAATGTTGTGCCACAGGAAGCAGTGCTGGCTGCTTTTTGCTGTGCATGATTGTGGAAGTGACTCAATGGGTCGTGCCTGCTGCCGCAGCTAACTGAACCAATGCTCCTGCCCAGCTGATGTTGCAGTGACCCAATGTACAACAATCTCTGCTGGGTTAGCGTGTCTATACGGTCTGTTCAACTGTCACTGGTGAGCAGCCACTCGGCCAACACAGCAGTCTGCAACAATTCATGTCCTACAACTTGCCCCCAATGCTGTATTGGCAACAGCCCACCACAAGTAAGCAGATGATAAACTATGTCCTTCTCCACTTTCAATCATCATAGCCAATCATCATAGTCAGAAGCTGCTGCTTCTGNGCCATGATTATGCTTCCAACCTTGCAGATTGCCTGTGATCTGACTGAGCTGTGGCACCTCACAATTTCTCAGTCATGACATGCCATTATGTGGAGAACAAGGAATCAAGAACGTCAAATGGAAACATTCGGCACAAGTAGCAGGGAAAATGTTTGCTCAGCTTTTGTTCGTGTTTCATCAGTACACGACATCGGTCCTTTACACACGGGCTTGCGCGTCGCTTTAGCGATGATGTCGCGTCCAGTATGCTCATAACGTTGTTGTTTGTGTTGCCATGCCGTTTTGGTGACTGCATCGCCGAACACTATCGGTACCATCGTTTGCATGGACCTGAACGAGGAGAGGCGAAGGTCTGGCACGTTCGCTTCGACAACAGCGTATTCGAGTCAGGAGTCACTTTCAGCGTTGCCTGATGAACTTGCTAGGCGACTTGATCTGGTCGACCAGGTAATGACTGTGCGTTTCANCGCCTTGCAGGTAACGGCTGACCAACACTGAGCTGCCCGAGCCCCTAGAGTGCCCTTAATTGCCTCAGCTTGTCAAGGCCCAAACATCTGCAGTCGTGCTTGGACTTGCTGCAGGACTTTCTGTATGCACAATGACATCATGGTGAAATGTTTGATGGTGTTGATGAATGGTACAAGCTGCAATCACTGCTGGGGCTGGGTGCAAGTGCAGCACTCTCATCCAGCTGACTTGAGGATCTGCTTTCACGCAAGCTCATGTCTGCAACAGCCGTGCTGTCAGACTGCATATGTTATGCTATGATCTGCCTTGTCACCAATGCCTGGCAGATTTGTGCAGTGCTGCTGGACTNAACCTCACAAAACTCAGGTGAATGGTGTGACTGGTGCAGGCAGCCATCGTGGAGGCGGGGGCTATTCCCGGGCTGATAGAGGTGGTAGAGCAGGCCCAGCCTGATGGCCAGTACGCTGCTGCAGCCGCCCTGTACAACCTTGCGGGCAGGGACCGGGAAGNTTTTGCTCTAATCAAACCAACAGATTGCACAAGTCAGCCAGTCATAAATGGTGCCAAAGCCTGCAGCTTTAGCTACTCCAACAGTGTTCAAAATCCTTTCATGGCATGGTACTACAGGCTGGCCATTCAAGAACAGCCATTTGCAGCCGTGCTGCGCCTGATTGCAGCTGGTGTGAAGCTGCATGACCCGCCCCTGGCCATGCCCCCCTTCCACTTGGACGATGGCAGTCTGCAGCCCCTAGCAGAGGGCTCAGAGCCTCACAGCACTGCTGGCACACAAGGTAGCCACCATATGCCCTGTCTTCACAANCGGCAAAGTGTTACCTGAAGACTAAAATCAAGTACAGAGGAACAGTAAAACAAATTGCTGATCTCACTGGCATCAACACAACATCCTCGAAAACGCCTCGCTATTGTACAAACGCCTCGGCACAGTATCCTAGCTGGCTTGCCCAGCAATTTGCTGTCTTTGCCGAATTGTACGCCGTCTCTGCAACACAATCCAGAGTCCTGCACCAGCTGCCAATAGCAAGATAAACTCCAGCTGATCTGTCAACAAACTCACAACCGTGCCTACATGACTGACCCACGCCAGTGGCCTGTCTAGCAAAGCCAGCAAATTCGACACGGAATTGCTATGGCTGCTGCCAAAATCCTGAATTACGCCTTGCTCAGCTTGTGGCAGCACAAATAATCGCTGCCTGAGCCAAGAGCCAGGCACATAGGCCTTCACACTGAGCCAGCGGGTGTGTACCCAAAGTCCTGCCAATGCCAGCATGATTGGCAGGTACACTTCCGACTGTGCCTCAAGAGCCTTATCGTAATACCGCTTTGCGAGATGCAGATCCTGTGGCAACCCCGCACCATACTCATGCATGAAGCCCAGGTTGTACNCAGCAAAGAATGGCTTCAGGTTTTTTAGTGTGTATCTGCTACAATGCAGGAAGGCAGCAGCACTTTGCATGACATAACACCAACCTGCCTTGCTTTGCTCTCGTATCAGTTGTGAGCTTGAGTACATTGCATCTGCAGTGTCGACTTCAAGCTCTTTCAGGTCTTTTGGCTGCATAGTTTTGCGTGACCGCTTGCGACCTAGCAAGGATGACAGCATACTGGTATTGAGCAGTGATAACGCACATGCTTGCACACTAATGGATGTGTGGCACAGTGTGGCACATAGAAGCAAGCATGTGTAAGGTTGGTGTCATGGCAGGTGACAACAATCGAGAAGCTCAATTGAGGTTTCAATGTACCGGAGGAGCCTGGAGTAAGGCCAGAGCCTTTATGACCAAGCAGGTCATCGTCACTTGGCCGGGCTATAGCATACTTTTGCTCCTGAAATTTGCCATAGCAAATGTCATGTGCGTAGAACACACGACCAGCTGTGAGGGTGTGTGGCTAAAGCAATCTCAGTCAAAAGGCCATTGCAACTTGCCATTGCTCGCATATTGTCTGATGCAGACCGTTCTACCCACAGAAGAGAGACTACATGTACTGGCGCCTCAGCCTGTGCCATATGAAGCCTTCAGTATGGTCAGACATTCGTCGCAATATGACAACTATGCTGACGGCTTACCTTGAGTGCTTTGTCATGCAGAGCTCTCAGGTCTGCCCTCTCTGCTAGCAGCTGCTCTGTGTTAGGCTGCAAGCGTTTCTGGAACACAATGTGTGTAACATCTTTGCCATATCTTTTGGTTACTCTTGCTCCGAGATCAGTTAGTTTGGTGGATATAGAGTGTTTGAAGTTGAACGTGCTGTCAGCTCTAAAAGTAACCAGAGCCACTACACCTTTCAACGGCTTGTCGGCCATGACAGGAGATTGCGATCACAGCATTGCACGCAGTCACAGCAGTGAGTTGCCTAAAGGTGATCAAGTGCGATCAGCAGATAAGGGCAGACAACCGTCAAGCCTCCATGACAGCTGCATGTGTGTAGGTACAAGGTACAACTTGATGTCAAGACTCAATAAGCGCTGCTCAACAAGTGTGAGTACGAGTCATGCCACCAGCTGTTTTAGCATGAATCGAACTGCTCTGTGCAGCTTCCTTCGCACCTGCAAGGCTGAGTCAAAGGGTCGCCACAACCGTATCGCATATCGCACGCGCACGCAGCCCTAGGCGCAATGACTTGCAGCAATGACAAGGCGCCATAGCCTTTTGAAGGCGGACTGCGCATTGCCAGGATTGCGGCGTCAGCACTGATGCCGGTTGCACTCAAGCTGACAGTGTGAGATGGACATGTATGCAGTGTCTCTGCTGTTCGTCGTTTCAGGTGAGTCTCGCAAATAGATCAGAACTAAGTTATGTGAATGTGTCGTGGTCTCTGCCTGCAGTAGGCAACACTGCACACTAACTCCGCATAAACACTACACACCTGTACTAGTGACTCAGTGAACTGCCAAGAGCTGATAGTAGGTGTGTTTCTTTGCAGTTTGTGTGTCTGATCGATTGACATCTGCCTCAATCATAGAGGCCTCTCCCAATTCTGTCCCTATCAGAGGAAATCTGCCAGCAGGCAAACAGAACACATACAGGGTAGCTGCTTGTAACGGGACCAGGCAAGGCTTGTGTTGCCAACCTACCCCTGNCAGTGCGGTAGGCGTTGCAATCTGTGCTCCCTCCCTTCTTGGGGATGGGGATAACAACATCTCGCTTGAAGTCTGCTGAGGCAGATTTGTTGGCTGACATATTGAGCTGCTGAGCTGCTGGCCTCAAGTCCAAGCACAGGCAAGCTGATGCAAGTAGGAAGATATACGTATAACAACATGTACACACACTACTGGGATGTGTAGAGTAGTGAGAGCGCATCAGTAGCTCCCAGGCACAAGCAAGCATCCTCTTCTTCAGGCAGCAGCAGCGTGATTGGCTGGAGAATCATTGTATGCAACAGTGGCTGTTATGATTGGTGATAAGGCCTGCATTGATACCACACGAGGGCACCAAACTCGAACAAGGTGTCTATACCCTGCCTACACCATGTAACTATGTGAGGCGTCTTATACCAACACTTGGCTATTTGGCTGTGGCTTTGCCCTCAGTGCTGTGGAGCACTTCAATGGAAAATNGCACTTCTATGATCAATGAATTTCTGGGCAAGGATACCAGCATCAGTGTTGCCTTAGACATCAGACAGAGCAACTTCATGCACAACACTGCTGCTTCCTTGCTCAGGCAGAGCAACGAACCATCGCAGCCGCAAGATCCGCTGGGTGGCGGGGCTGCCATAGATATTTTGGCAGTGCCCTACTCCATACTGGCAGACAACGTTGTGACATCTAACACTGGCAGACAAGGGTCAGCCATACATTTAGACTCCTGCACAGCAAGCGTGATGTGGAGGGTNTCCACCAATTTTTGCATGACCTTCATGATGTCTTCTGGAGTCCACAACGGCTTTTCAGCTTGAACACCATAACAAGCTGGGTGCAAGGCACGTGTGACTGCTCTTGTGGCATGATCCACGAGGGTCTGGACAGCTGCAACAGACGTGTACAAGCAGATTGTAACTTGCAGCTTGGCCAGTGAAAAGTTTCAACCCCGTGTCGAAAGTCTTCTTTGACATTTGCTACATGGAGTGTGGGGGAAGAGCATGCTGCCAAATATGGAGTGTCAAAGTGACACTGGATAATGCAAGCGAACTAGCTTCAAAGGCATCCTAGCTTGCACACCTCACACAGCCCGGACATGGCAACATGCTTACGACAGTGACAGGAAAGAAGACAATAGCATGGCAGCTGCTGGAAGTCCCTTCTGGTCAGCTAGCAAACTGCAATGATCCCAGAACAACATCAACTTGACTGAATATAATACTGATGATTGNACAGGACCTTTGCACGGGCTACTTGATGAGAGAAGCCTCCTCTTCCTCAGACGTAAAGGAGGGCTACCTATATGTCCCTGTGAAATAGGAACACAGTGTGTTCAACGTTGAAAAGTCCACTACAGATGCCATGTACTGTAGACAAGATCATGATGCCTACAAAGTGTGCCAGGATGAGATCATTGTATACTTGGATCAAGTTAGTATCTGTGGAGGTCTTACAGCTCTTTCTGCATTCATTTAAAGCTTCATTACCAACAGATGAGTGCCAACGCTAGGCTCTGGGTGATCATCGCAAACCAGTACGCACTGGCACAAGCCATGGCAGTCACATTGNGATCTTCAGAGCAAAGCACCAGACACACACCATAGGTTAGTGCCGAGCAGCAAGGCTAGCTGAGACGAGTGAGTGCAGCAATGTTGCACAAAAGCTGTAGAGCATGCGGTATGTTGAGAGCCTGCAACCTGTAAGTGCACTTGACATGACCAGTTACGCAACGTTGTAGATGAGGTGCATGTGGCAGACAGGCATGTGATGACCATGTGATGACTCACTGTTGCACAGGTTGGACACCCTGCATACAGCGTTGCAGTTGCACACAGAAAGACGTTCCAGCATGCTCGTAGCATGTGACACATATGCAGCAGAGTTGAAAGGCTGACCTTGTGAAAGGTTGGGTTGCGAGGAAACACCCAGACTTCCAGCAGCAACAAAATGTTGGCAAAGTAACAGAACTCTAGCATATAGTAATGCCAGTTCTTTGCCTTGTACAGATAAAAACGGGCACTGTACAACACTACAGCCTTGACTGTGTAGTACTTGTAAAATGTCTGCGGAGATGCGCCCAGCCAGTATGCGCTCAAACTGCATGACAAGGTGTCATTACACTGAAGTGTGGTACTGTACACTAGCCACAGCTGGACCCTGCCAGCCATGTGCGTGAGTCATACATCTTGAACCAGTGGTTTGCTGCACGGACTGCATCTCCATGATGAGGCTTTAAGGCATGGCAGGCTGCTTCAAGGTGTTGCTGCATGACATTGCACATGGCTGGTAGCGCCAAGCCGCCATGTAGCTGTAACAGCATGGCCATAGAGCATCACCCAAGGTTGGGCTTGAGCTCGGCCTCACCTAAGTGTCTCTCTACACACGTTTAAATGATATAATGTTGTCTTGTCTGTCTCCCAGGAGCTGACACTCAGTGTGGCTGTTGACAGGTTGACAAGGATCTGCGAGTGATGCTAGTGAAGCCTGATGCACCTGCACCCAAAACAGTGGCATTCACTCTCTGGAAGAGAGCCATCCCCCAGTTCAATATCCATCATTTGGATGATGTCATGGTGAGCTGCAGCACTTCTGCCTCTCACGTCATGTGCACATCATCAGCTGACGTGTCGTGCTATGCTATGCTGTGCTGGATTNAGTGCTAGCTGACCTGGTGGGTGACCATCTGCCACCTGTGAGGTAGCTGCTGTGATACTTGGATGTCATGATGGGTGTCTTGAGATCCTCATTCCAGATGCGCGCTGTCCAGTCCCCAATGGACAGGAAGTACTTAGGGTAGAAGGGGTTGCGCACGAGCCCATACACAGGTCCATGATGCCCTGCAACATGCACATGTACAATGCTACTGCATGCAAGAAATGCTGTATACAACCTCACTAATCACAAGGTTGTGGTCAGACAAATTTGTGGGCACTGTCCAACCTACTTTGTTTTGAACTCACTAAAACAGCTGGATGGGGCACGCTGAGGCCACACATGTTGCTTGATGCATAGAGATGTATATGCTGCTGGTGAAAGGGTCTACGCAAAGCTAGCACATGGCCACCAGCTTGGCAACCAGTTCTGTGCACGTGGCCAGAACTTCTGACTGTGCATTGTGTAAGAATTGGTGGTGTTGGAAGGTGTGCTAGTCGGCTGATGCAGCTACATTTTGCACATGGCTTGGCATATGCTGCGACTTTTCATGCACTGCTGCCGACACCCCTGATGTATGCATAGCGTTCCAGTGGGGTTGTGCAGGGTGGCTACAACATCACACAAGCATTGTTGTAGCTGCTCATGCGGATCAACCGTGGCTGTTGCAGGTGGCAGCTAGATGTTCTAGCGCTTTGAGCTGTAGTCATGTGTGCAGCAGGTGAGTAGCACTGCTTGGCGTGTTGTTGGCCCTTGCACGTGGCAGGGAGCTGACCTGGGAATGAGGCTCCGACCCTGTCTTGGGGATTTTTGGCCTTGCGATTGCAGGTCATGATATTGCCCTGCTCTGTTCCAATCATGAACTTGGTAGGTCCTGCCTGAGGGTTGTACTCCAAGCTGCAGCAACAGCACACAAGCACATGGAGNTTTTATTGCATTCTCTACATGCACCCCAGTTGACAGCTGGTCACGCTGAGTACCAAACAGCGCTTGTTTCCTCTGCTCACATCATACAGTCATCTTGCATTGCATCAGCTACACTTTCTATTCTGGTGTGCTGCGGCCTCTAGCAATTGCCTGCCAGGACTGTACAACACGTTGACTGCCTGCACACCTCAAACACACTTGCAATGCAGGATCCCTGCATCCTGGCGTCCCCAAGGCCTGCTTGAGCAGGATGGTGAAGCTTCTGGAGGCCTTGCATGAGGGTGCCAATGTGCAGCGCAGCTTTGCCAGCACAGGGGGGCCCTGGGAATTCAACCTGCGTGATGTGCTGCGCTGGTGTGACCTGGCTGAGGGCGCTGTACCTGCCAGCACCCGGTGAGCCTGCTCTGCACACCCCACATGACTGCACTGCANGGTGCACTGGCTGGGCTGGTAGGCATCTTGAAGCGACATACTGCCAACATTGGCTCTCCAATGCCTGGGGCAAGCGTTGTGAGACGAGCTGCCGATGCCATCACCAACCTTGCACACGAGAATGTACCCATAAAGAGTAGAGTGCGTGCTGAGGCAGGCATACCTCCTCTTGTAACCCTACTTGAGGCCTATGATGCCAAGGTAAAGCTTAGAAAAGCCCTTCAGTTTGCTTCACCAGTATCATGTGTCAAGCATGGCAAGCATACCTTTAGNTGAAGCAACTAAGTCTTGCTCCTAGGACTGCAGAACTGCACATTACATCCGCCCTGCCAAGTGCAGGTTCATCGAGATCAGAGACTACATCAGAGAGCGCAGAGATGCCTTAGCAAATGTGCCACCTGCCATCAAGGGCCAAAAAGGCTTTGCATGACACAGATCTATTCAGTGCCTGATCAAGGGTTAGCACATCCAGAAGTATTGTGAAACATGTAACAGCCTCACATTGCCCTGTGAATCCCAACAAATCCAGTTCTCCCCTTCTTCTGCTCCCTGGCTATGGGTGGCAACGTGCTTGATACTCCGGGACGTGAACAGTCTCATGTGTAATGCCTCTTCTGTTGACTGCATGTATCATGCTGGATGGTTTATGCATGACAATCTTTGTGCTGAAACCATAGTAGGCGTGCCCCAACGAACACGAGCTCAAGCAAGATCGACCGTCATGAAAGGGGAGTAGTTACATTTTCAGCTTGCACAATAATTGGCACATTCATTGATGTCCTCAGTTAGGAAATACAGCTATCTGATGCCTAACAAATTGGGGTATCTATACTACGTCAGACGAAACGGCTGCTCGTTATCAGACAAAAATTGCGTCAAATTAAAGTCCTTCACACTGCAAGTTGACCCCAAGTCAAAACATGTAGTGAGTACTGGCAGCCTTGCAAGGCTACATTTGCTTAGTTGAACNTGATGCAAGGGATCCCTCATTGGCTAAGCTTTTGCAAGCTTCAACCAGTGACGTTTGCTCATTGTGTCTGGTGTGTCTGAACTTCACATGCAGCATCAACTCCATGTTCTTGTCATGCGTCACACAAGTGCACCACGCATCACTCGGCACCAAACCAGAGTGTACTATACTCATGCCAAGTTGTTTGGCTATCTCAACGGTGTCCGTATGCTGCAGGATGTCTGCGGGACGATGCCTGCTTGGCCAACCTGGCAGCCTTTACAACCAATGCCAGAGCACGACTTTTCAGTGTCCTGTTTGGGTGTTGACTAGCAGCTGCCAAGAAGGCCAGACTGGCAACGTCTGTAGTGCGCAAGGCGCTGCAGCTGAGCTTGTGAGAGCAAATGGTCATACTCAGGTTCTCAGAGTTCCCGCAACAATTTACTTTGAAGCTCAGCATCATGCTCAGCTACAGGCGAGCTTTCAGGTAGCAAAGTGTTCTGGTGTCAAGCGTTGACATAGCATTCCTGCTTAGAATGCCAAGCATGCCGACTCAGCTTGCAGTGCTCCTAGAGATACACATTTGGGTGACGCTAGCGCGCCATGACGTTCAACCGTCTGTACATCATCACCTTGTGAGCATACAGCACCAGGGAGGCTGCAACGGCAGCTTGGAATGTTGATACATCCAGCATTGGTCAGATTCTGCTCCTTGCATTGCTGTCTTGCACTTGCTTCCCTTGAACTCCATGCCTGCTTGAGGGAGACATCAGTTGGTTGAGGAAGAGGATGTTGCATTGATGCTGCAGCAACGGTATGTATATGCTGCACGTTCAAAGCCCATGCTGCACCCATGCTAGACTTGACAACGCACTTGACAGCATGCATTGCTGCGTGCATGAGTGACTGTTTCCACGCCTCAGCATTTCTTGTTGCTGTGTCAGGGAACAAAGTCGGCTGGANTTGCTTCGTGTGTCATACTTGAGGACGTTAGCAGCTCCTGATTCAGCCAGCGAGCAAACCAGCAAAAACACCATGATGAGAGTCAACGAGCAATGCAGTGCTGCGTTAACTGCGCAACTGTGACTGTGCCATCACCCGCATGAAGGTAATTCGCACGCACATCTAGCGAGGACAAGGCGCATGTGCGCGTTTTACCACTGCAACGCTGCCCAGACGAACTGGCATACTAGCCTGAGATGCGGTGTAGGGCAGTTGTAACTGACAGATAGCTGCTAAGCCTTTTTGAGGCTTGTGACAGTCAACGCGGACGCCGCAAGTTGACGCCATAGCCTGTGCATGGAGGACCTTGAGGTGTTCAGCTCTGTAACGTTTGAGCCAACAGCTTGGATCAATCAAGTATGCCTCGCCAGACCTGCATCTGAAACACTAGACAGGTACTGTGGAGCACATGCCCAACCAAGTCAACACTCTGACAGAAGGTCATATCTTGCTTTGTTCTGGAAGGCATCTGGCTGAGCTTGAAGTGAGGCTGCTTCTGATGGCAGAAGAGGTCGAAGCTACACTTCAGGAACAGAGCAGGGATGCCCAGTACAGAATCCCTGCTGCTGTTCAGGAAATTTCGCATGTCAAGGTATCAGCCTAAATGAGCGCCTTGACATTTGCTGTTGCGTCTTGCAGTGCGATGCCTACGGCACACAGTGAACTGCAGGGTGACTTGCTGTCACTGAAGCAATCCATCCAGCGTCAGCTACAGCTACTAGATGTCAGTGCAGCTGCATCTGTCAAGAGTGTCGCCCGGTTGAAGGACATTGACCAGGTCAAAGGCAGACTTGAGGATGCCTGCAGTACGCTGAAGGTACCTGCATGGTCAAGCCACGTAGTTTCCTCAATAAGTTCCCGGCATAAGAAAGCAACATGCTGCCAGACTGTGAGGCCCGCCTGCCTGTCAAGTGAGTCGTCAGCTAAATGGGCTGATGGCATACGTGCATACATATGCACTGCAGTGCAGTTTGACAAGCACTGCAGTCTCAATGCCCAGCNTCAAGAGTTTCAGCTCTTATCTCAACATTCTGCACACTGAGGATGTGCATATATTGTGTTACAGATTGTTCAGCTGAGTCTTGCATGTGTTGGCATGCGTAACAAAACCTAGCGTCCGGCCTCACAACACGCATGCAGTGCTGTTCTTGGCGAATTACATCCTGGAAAGTCTTCTTCCATGCAGGCATGCATCAACATTATAGCACATGCCCAGACAGCTGCCGGGAGGAACCCCTTGTTGGCCAGCAACACCCTTAGAATGTTTTTGCTGGCATGCAAGCATGTGACAGAAATGTAATCCTGGGCCTGGCAGCACACAGAGAGTCATGATTGCTAGCTCAGCCTTATGACTCTGATTTTATTCCATGCAGGCGTACATCAAGAACCTAGCCCCTGCTCTCACAGCCCGCAGGGGGGACCCCTCCGCCAGGGGCTTCACCAAGCAACTGGCTAAAGAGATAGGGCATCTGATCGAGTGTGTGAAGCTGGTCAACATGGACTGCTTTCATGCCCTGATTGAGGGCAAGATACACCCGGCCATGGCTCGCACAGTCAACATTAATGAGGCTTTCTATGACAAACTTCAGGTGGGTGTAACCACATGCGCCTTTGTGGTGTAGTCACATGCATCTTTTGTGGTCTACTCACATGCGTTTTTGTGGTGTAGTCACATGCGCCTTGGTGGTGTGATCACATGCATCTTTGTGGTGTAGTCATATGCGTCTTTGTGGTGTAGTCACATGCGCCTTTGTNAACTGTAGCAGCAACCTCCTGCAGGATGCAAAGCAAACACCAGCTGTGTGACTTGTGCACCTTGCTGATGCAGTCCATGGACCACATGGACATTCAACTGTGCTTCGCTGATGCTTGCGCGCATCCATGAAGGAGGGTCATATGCTTCTATAAGGTATGTCTGCAATGCGCGCGCACTCAAGCCACTGCATGCTCTGCTGCTGATGGCGCCCCTATTGCAAACAAATCCACTTCAGCGTCAATCTAACTTGCAGGTCATCTACTTTCAGCTTTACTGAAACACATGTTGAGTTCACAGCCAGGTGCATTGCGTATTGTATCACAAACAGCGTGCTTTGCATTGCCTTGCAATGAAAGTCTGCAACCAGAGCAGAAGTGGCGCAAATATGTACATCTCGCAGCCAATAGTGACATTGTCCCTGCTTGAAGCCAGCATTTGGGGCTCTTGGACAGATGGCAAGGGCCTCTGCAGTGGCACATCAGCTACAACCTGCTCGTACTCAGGCAGATCAGCTTCGCCATGGATAAGTGGTGGGCGAGCAAGGCAAACGTAGTGTCAAGCCAACCACTGAGCAAGGATGCAGCAAACAGCTTGAAAGTACAGTATGCCTCTTGCCACAGCATGACATGCTTTAGTTCCTTGTTGCCGCTGTAAGTCATATCTTCTGCTGCCTCCTGCTGCCATTGACTGCTACTGTTGGCTGGTTCTGATGACTGCTCTTGCAGTCCGCAGTATAAATCAGCAACAGCAGNTTCAGCAGTGAGCCCTTCCAAGTTGTGCATTTGCTTGTCAGCTCCCTTGCGTACTAGCAGCTTGACCAGGCGGCCATGGCCATGCTGACAAGCCAGCATGAGTGGCGTGTTGCCTGCCCCATCAAGGCTGTTCACTGCAGCACCTTGCTTCAGCAGTTGCCTTGCATCATCATACCTACAGCAGCAACACAGCTGGCTGTTTATAGTGTGACACAAGACAGAATGTTCGTAAGAGTATACAAGCCAAACATAGAGCTTGAGTTGAGACAAGCATGCATCTGTCTATGTCAGCAAGTGCCACGTCAACTTTGGTACACAGCATACACACAGGCTGAATTACNGGCACAATGTGCAGAACTCTCTAACCCTGCAAAGCTTCATCATAACTTCGTTATTTACCTATAGTGTGCGCCATGGCCAGTCAGGAACTCTGTGACTGCAAGCAGGCTGTGTGCAGTCTTGCACAATGGTGAAGGCACATGCACACTGCAATAAGTGCAAGCCACTGATGCGTATGCACAGCCCAAATTTCCATCAAGTCAATCTTGCCAGGCCTGTGCCAAAACCATCTTCAAGTTTGCAGCCTGTCCTCCTTGTTATGGACCTTGGTGCAGTCATGCCATCTCAGCCTGACTGCTATGCTGCATGGCCATGACGCCATCAATCACGCCCTATCAAGCTGTGTTACTATGATGTGTTCTGGTGGCAGCGTCAAGTCACCCCCAGAACATCTGGCACACACCACATTGTTGGACTGCCTGTCGCAATTGAAGACCTGTGACACAGTCCCACCCCCACCCCAACCAGTCCCGGCCTCAGCCCAATCAGCTCCCATTCGGCCTGTCCTGACTCTATCCCCATATCAGCCCTGACCCACCTGGTTTTGCAACACAGCTGCCCTTACCCACCNATGCAAAGGGCTTGTGCTGAAACACTTGAGCTCACAGGATCTTGCAAAGGCCGCACGCACATGCAAAGAGTTTGCAGAACACATTCGCCAAGTCAGGGCAGGCCTGGGTGTCCTGAACATTCCCTCAGGCAAGGCACATATGCACTGCATGGCCCAAGCACCCATGCCTATCTGCCCACATGTGGGGTAAAATGACTAGCGTTTCTAGCATTGTGGTTGCTGTCATGCCTGCAGCTGCACTTGTATGCGTNTCTGGTTGCATCCAGCAACAAGCAAGATTTGGTTGTGTAGCAGTTGGCTAATCCTGACCATAGCANCATCAGCTGGTCATGACAAGGTTTTTGAAGTATGGTGTACAGTTGCAGGGATGTGTGCCCTGCCGACAAGATCAACAGACAAAGCAAGCGTCAAGACGTTTGCTGAGCACTGCTGCTTGGTGTATAAACATTCATCAGCCAAAGATGATAAATGTTGCCAACAGACAGGTAGTGTTATACGCAAGATATGGCCGCAGTGCGCATGGGCATAACACTGCGGATGGAAGAATGCGCTGAACCCTGCCCTCACACATGCATGCAGGCTCGGACTACNCAGTATACAGCTGTGGGCACTTTTTGCTGAGCCTGATGCGTGCATGTTGCAGGAGGAGCAAGAAGAGAAGCGGCGAGAAGAGGAGGAGCGTAAGAAGAAGGAGGACACAGAAAGGCGCAAGGTGGAGCGGCTTGAGAGGCGGGCCCAGCTGAAGCGGGAAGGCAAGCTGCTGACTGGCAAGGCTAANGGAGCTGGTTGATGCAGAGCAGAACTGGGTGATGCAAGTGCACCTTGTGAGTCTTGCACTGAAGCCATACGCAGGGCAGCAGTTAGAGCATGTCCTGAGCTCTGATGTGATGCCAAATGACAGAGTGCCTAGTCGCTGAAGGCATACAGGGGTCTGGCTCACACAGTGAACATACTGCAAGTATATGGCACAACATGTACAGTATCAGCAGACTTCACCTGTACTGCAGTCGCTGCAGCTTGTCGCATCAGAGGATGCGCCAGAAAGTTGCCAAAGTCTCGTGCAGTGAAAACAATTTTTGCAGTGCCTCTGGGGACAGATTTCAACAGGATACGTTGTCTGAGAAGCACAGCTTCAACATCCAGCTGAGCTGCGCTGAGGGAAATCTGCACGCATGAATTGCTTTGTTAAAAATGGCCTGTAAGTGTCTGTGTATGCGAAAGATCTGCAATCCTTTGTTGGACAGGATTAAGGAAGGTGCCCTGCACAAGCACTGCTGGATGACTGCAGACAAGTGGAGGTTGGTGTGGCATGTCCCAGCTAAGCCATGTTGCCAAACCCAAAATGTTGTTGAATGCTGATCATGAACACACATGAAGCCTGTGATGACAATNTAGAGGTCGACTGACTTGGGTCTGACGCTGAGTCACTGCCAAAATGCTGAACGCTTGGAGCTTGCAGGAAGGCTGTGCAAGCAGTACACATGTGAGCGTGTTGAAGTTCACCTGTCACGTACTACACACTACTGATGCTGTCTGCACATGTGCAGCTCATGCATGCAGTCTGGCACTTGAACATGAGACAACACGATCCTGCAGGAACGCTTACTGCTGACAAAGGAAAGTGTTCTGCTCCACGTGCGGCATTCACTGTTTGTCAAGTGTATTGGGCTCATGGCAGATACAAGTGTCTGAACATGCCGTACTGTCAGTGATTCACACTTCACATACCATCGCCCTCTAGTATCTACGTGATAAATGTCACATGTCACGACACTCACAAGCATCAACACACATTATCTTCAGCAGCAATGCTCGTGATGCAAACAAGCATACAGCTCACTTCATGCATTGCATCCTGCGTGCAACAACAAAACCTGCATACTTGACACCTTGTACACATATAATGAGGAAATAAAGAAGTGGCAGCCGGCTACTACTGCTATTGCTGACACGTTTGCACCACTGAAATTTGGGCCAACGCCTCCATCATGGTGTCTACATACCATCTTCTCTAGGTTGCCTGCTGGTCACCATGCTGGTTTCCTGGTTATAACACACAAACAGCTTAAACTGCCTACCAAATTGCACCTATCTGACCTGCTGGCCATCGCCTGGTTAGCGAAAACAAAAACATGCTAACTTACATTGCCTGACTTGTGACATATGGATCTGAGGAGGCAGTGTGAAAATTGGGCACAGCCTTGCAGTGGGTTAGGTGGTCACGTAAGTGCAAAGCATATGCCGCATGCTGTTGAGCCGGCTGAGCTATAGTACAACAAAGGCCACTGACTGGTGGAACCAACCCATATCTTCTGGAGGTTCTAGTTCCACAGCATCTGTTCTATCGCCAGGAAGTGGTCCAAGGACGCCGATAACCTGCAGTCATTGCACTCGTACGGCGCAAGCTTTGTTGTCATATGCTATTGATGGGGTGAGGGGACAAGGGGGTTTTAGGAGGGAGGGCACCCATACCCCTGCCCGCATAAGAGATCTCTTTCAACCTATTGACACACATTTTGTTGGCTGCATTGCATGATGCATTGATCTGTTTGCCTTGCTGAGGTGTAGCAACAGCCTGTTGGTCTCCCTTGCCCCGCTGATGTTTAGCGTGAACAGCTGAAAGTCATGTTCAGCTCGTGCATAGCAATGTCTGCTACGCTGGGTGNTCATGAAGGCATAGCTTGTGGTACAAGGCAGACAAGAGCTGCCTTCTGTCAATGGTTGGACTGTTCCTTGAGGGCAAGCAGGTTTGGTCTTGATGTGTGTGACTGGGCATGTTCTCACACAAAGAGATGCTGGTGTGCCCACCCGCTGATTCACATGCTGACCAGACACGAGAGGGTTATNAAGTCCTACACTCACACTTGACAGCCAGTCAACCATAATGCCATCAGGAAAGAAGTTGTGTTTCCCTGCTGTGGCAAGCTACAGAAGAGCTCAGCCTTCCCTTTCTACCATTTACAGCTTGCCAGCCTGTACTGACCATGGCCTATCTTCTCATGCCGATGGTGGCCTTGACAAGCAGCTTTGCAACTCCTCAATCTCACACTCTGAGCAGCGTCAGTCCTCTTTCACTGCCTTGGACCACTTTCGCTGTGGCAGTACTCCTGCCCTTCAGTCACTAGCATCAGCCTGTGATGATGATGATGAAGGCATTGATGAAGCACAATCCCGCTTTGCAGCTTTTCATGCAACTCCACTGCCTAAGCATGCTGCCAACCTCCTCAGCAGAGAGTCTGTCAGATACTCACTGCAGTCAGCCAATGCTGTGTCTTCTGAGCAGCTGGNCCCTACTAGCCCTGCTGGTGGGACATGAGGACTGGGTGCACAGCGTACAATGGCAACCTTCCCCAGCAGCCGCTATGTCTCCACAGCATGCAAAGCACACACAGCATGGCNGACAGTGCAAGATTCATCAGCACCTGCATGTTTATATCTGATGATGGAGTTCATGCACTTTGAGTCACAGCACCAGTTACCCAGCAGTATTGATGAAAGAGGTGCAGCAGCACAAAAAACCTACCAGCTGCTTCAGCAACCTCTCCAGCTTTGAGTCAGGCCACTGTCCTTTATGCGTCAGAATAGCCGCATTGACAGCGGTTGCCAGGTTTGCCTTGTGACTGTCTGTCAAAAGGTATCCTTCTGGACTGCTTTCTGGTTCATTATAAGCCATGAGAGTCAATACATCCTGAAGGAGCTGCTGATCTGCAGCTGTTTTGCTGGCNCAGCAGGAGCTGGTGTTGGGTTGGGGATCACCATTGTGCGCAGCGCCAAGGCGACGTCCATGTTGCCATTATAGGCAACATAGCCGATGCCTCCACCATATGGTCCGCGTTTGTTGACCTCAAGCTCATCAATGATTTGCATAGCTCGTACCTGGGCATCGCACATACAAATTGTCAATGAAAACGGCATGTGATTGGTGACATTCCACAATCAGGCACGTGTACCTCACCACAGACAAGTATCAAAGCACAGCACAGCCCAGCGCAGCGCAGCGCACCGCAGCACAGCAGAGCCCAGCCCAGCACAGCGCACCCTGACAGGGACAGCAAGCCGGCTATGTTTTGCACTGGTGGTGCTGGACCATTGCAACCAGTGAGTGAAATGTGCAATGCATACTGCGGCAACTGGAATTTCATACAGGCCTATGGTGTTTGCCACATGCACAAGATACCTTGGGGGCGCCGCTGACTGTCCCTGCAGGCAAAGCAGCCCGCATCACATCCCAGGCATTCAAGTCTGGCAGGAGCTTGCCAGTGACCGTTGAGGAGATGTGCATGACATGGCTGTATCTTNCAGAAGACGGAGAGGTCAGCAGGCTCCCAAAGACTATTGGGCTATCAAAGACTCCTGGTTTGCCATTGACAGCAACCAGCTCTTCTGNATCAGAGGCTTCTTCCAGTCCAGTGCTGTGGTCATTGGCCACACCAAGAGCAGACGATAGCTCTCGCCAGAATGCTGAGTCATTCAGATCAACGCCTTTGACCTCACTAGGCACCTCTGCACCTTCGTGGCTGGACACCTGATCAACAAATGCCTGCAGCAACAGTCACCAGAGTACCAGTGAGTCTGATGCAAGCAGGTGACAAAAGGATGAAGGTACCAGATCTTGCGGTGAATGGACAGTGCTGCAGCTGAAGTACACAGCTGTGGAAAAGTCGACTGACAGCCTTATAGCAGGAGCAGGAGTGTTGAAGATGAGCCATTTGCATTGTCAGAGGCTATGATGTCTGAGCTGTTGTGAAGGCTTCACCATGTGCATATCNAGCGTGTACCAGTCCTAGTATTTGTCGCCAGGCATAAAGCTTTGTGCGATGTGCGATGTGCAGGCATTGAAGTGGAGGTGGTGATTCCTCCGGTGCAGTCAGCGCCCCGCATTGTGGCCAGCGAAGAGCTGGGAGCCCTGGCCTTGTTCCACAGCTATGCCAACACTGTTGGCATGTCCCAGCCTGCCATTGCTGCTGCTCTGGAGCTGCNTTCTCGCACGTTGGTTGATTCGACGTAGCCCGATTTTGCAACGGCCTGGCAAGTGGACATGGCCAAAGCACATACGATTTTTGTTTACGGTACTCTGTTGTCCGAAGAAATCGTACGCATCCTCTTGAATCGCTACCCTGAAATACACAAAGGTTTGGTGAGCTATTTTGATCTCGGGCATTCCCTTGCGTCACAAGAGCATCGCTATATAAACCCGTGTGGATTGCAGCGTCAGTGCAAGGTTTCAGCCGATATCGAATACAAGGTCGGGTGTATCCTGCGATACTGCCGACGGTCCCAGATGACAAGCTCACGGGACTGGTAAGGGGTTACGTCAGCAACGCTACACAAGCGACTGCTTCGTGCCGTCCCGCACGCCTGTTTTGCACGCACAGGTACTATGTGGGTTGAACGAGAAAGAGTTCAAAATCCTGGACGGTACTGTGCATCATGCTCGGTGCTACTTAAGATGCTCACTAAGCACTTCCCAGCGAATTACCACTGTCCTGCAGAGTATGAGGATGAGGATTACTACAGAACTCAAGTCACAGCTCTCCAAGATGTATGGCAGTCAGGTGCTACAGCTAATGATTAGGAAACACCAGGAGCTGAAACGTCACCTTCATTATGCTCCTGCACAGGACGGACAGGAGGTTGCCGCTGACATTTATGTGTGGAAGGATAATCTGAGGTGACTGAAATGTTTCTGAACTGTAAGTGCTGGCTGAAGCCCTGGCACTAGAGGGATCCAGTTGCTGCGCATGCAGGAATCTGCTGTATGGAGAGTGGGATTATGAGGAGTTCTGCCAACTGCACTTGAAGGAGTACNTGTTGCCGTAGTCACTGCCCTGCTGATAGCCGCTGTCACCGCCATAGTTGCTGCCTGCTTGGTTGCCAGCGCTGTACCCATAGTTGCTGCTTGGGGAGTGGCTGTACCCCTCATTGCCGTGCATATTGCTTGGACGGTATGAGCTCTCATCGCCGCGGTTGCTGCCTAGCCTGATGCCACCATCATTGCCAAAGTTGCCGCCTAGCCTGTTCCCACTGTCATTGCCAGAAATGTTGGTGTACTGATTGGCATTACCATTGCCATGGATGCCGCCTAGCCTGTTCCCACTGTCATTCCCAAAGTTGTTGGTAGACTGATTGGCGCCTTCATGGGCATAGGTGCTGCTAGAATGGTTGGTACCATCCTGAGCGTAGGTGCTGCTAGGTTGGTAAGAGCGGTCCTGGCCATAGTTGCTGCCAGGTCGAGTGGAGCTGAAGGTGGAGTGCGAAGTGAGGCTGACTGGGGAGTCACGCTGGCCAAAGCGACTGCCACTGCCTACCAAAGAGTCATGCTCTGATCCAATAGACCTGCGCCCGATGCTGCCTGTGTCTTGTCTGAACTCAGAGGCAGGCTGGCCTGCAAGGCTAGCATTAGACTGGCTGCTTGTTTGCTGCTCCTGGGTGGATCTGTAGGACGGGCTGCTGTTGCTGGCGAGGCCCCAGGGGCGCTCTGAGCTGAACCGGGTGGCTGCGCCCCTGTTAAAGTCAGGGCCTGCGCCAGACATGCTGTATGTGCCTCCCTGTTGGGTACCCTGCAAGGATGAGACTTGGAAGATCAGCAAATGAAGCAATATACAATCTGCAGCAGAAGCATCCAGCTCGGCATCCCTTCTGCAGCATCTGCCAAGCTGTGTTTGATAGCGATGAGATGCTCAGAATCATGTGAAATAGAAAAAAACACAAAGTGTTGATGGCTGCTGAGCATATAGACAAGCCACAAGGGAGTCTTAACACTTGTACACAGGCTGGATCACATGTGGAAGCGAGTCTGCCGATATCAGACGAAGCTCTTTCACCTGCTGTCAGCCGTTTCAGTTTTTGATTCAGCTGCATGCAGTATGTGGTGTTACCATGAACAGCATTATGCCATTTGTTTGTCGCTTGCACAGATCACAACTTACCTGTAAGCCTTTCACATAGACCACTGGGTGTAGTGCAGCGCATGCTGGTGCCACCACTTGNGTCCAGTGTCTGCAGAGATGTATTTATCACTGAAGTAGAAGTGTTCTATTGTAGTATGTGAACACTGTTCGACCAGTTTTTGAGTGTCAGCAGTGGCCCCAGGCAGGCTGCGCTCACAATGCGCTTCACCCAGCTGAACTGCGTTTCCGTATCTTGTATATGGACCTCCTGTGATGGAGGAGCAGCAAGCCTACAGCAGCAATGACAAGTGTTCGTCACAGACAGAACTACCTTTTTGTAAAGCTAAGATGTGCTATGCATGCGGCATGTGATACAGGCATGCAACCAGCATGCGCTCAACAGATGATAAGGCACGATGTTTTGCGGGAACAGGTATCAATGTGAGAGCAAGGCATGCTGTGCATCCGCATGAGCTAAGTTGCCATGTTTTTGGGTGGACACTGACATCAGGCGCCTCTTCTCGTGTCAGTGCCCATCACACCTGAGAAGAGGTCATAGAGACCTGTACTAGAACTGCAGCCTGCGTTCGACAAGTGTTTCTTTTTCAAATGCTAGGTTGCGTGTAAGCAATGGCGGACACAAGTTGATGCACATTAGCAGTGCAGTCAAGCAGTGCACACAGGGGAAATAGAACCAGGAACTGAAACAAACTTACAAAGTCTAATATCAATCAATTGCAGTGAGGTGGTCAGAAGGCAAATGACTACAAATCTATTGGAGCGATATCTACCAGCACACACAAGCACTTGCACACTGACGCAGGCATAATACATCAAATGGTACAGAGAAGGGGTAGTCATGCTGTGCAGGCTATCACAGCAAANGAGCCCTTTATTGTCATTGATGACTTCAGACGGAAGTCTTAAAAGCGTCGAGTACCTGTAGGCTGCATTGACAGAACCCTATCGCGTTGACAGAACCCTCTTGCATCGACAGAGCCCTATCACATATGCATCTCATATGCCGTGCTGTATGACATGCTGCAGGTTTTGAGGTATTGACAGCAATGGAGCGTGTGCCTGTTGATGCTGATGACCGGCCTGAGCAGGAAATCAAGATCACAGGTGCAGAGGTGTTTGTGAACCCCTANAGCTGGCTACCTGTCCCTCATGGTGTGCCACAACCGCTTGTATCACAGCCTCCTGTCTGGTTTCCAAGCCAACCTGATGCTGCTGCAGCAGTTGGATCTCGCGNCAGAGGGTTTCAGAATGTGCTGTGCTGCAAAGACCATTGTTCCTGGTGTTGCTATGCATCAAGTGCGGCGGGCTGTGCATGATTTGCTCCTCATGTATGCAGCAGCTAAGAGTAATCACCATGTATGCAGTGCCGGGCTGCAGGACAGGCCATGGTGACATGGGAAAACTTCCATGCTCTTTGCTGCATACATGGTGTTGCAGATACAGAAGTGGCAAGTGCAGTGTATTGGGCAGGAGGGGGGTACAGGAGGGGGGGACCCTGTGGAGGCAGTGTCAGGTCTTGCAGGTGTAAATGGCATGAGAGACTTACTTTGTTTGTTTAGGCAGTAATCGACCCCCTCCCTGCTAGACTGCAGCACCTCCTGCCCCTCAAACTCCACCAAGTCAAGGTATGCTTGTGTAGCCAGCTTGAAAATCAGAGCATAAGCTGTGAGCAGTATGCCTGAAGTGGCCAGGGCTGCAGGGCTGTGCAAGATCGCAGCCAGATCTGCCTGGGCGGGCATGCAGCTCACAAGCCAAGCTGTCGAGCCAGTCATATTCAGGAAGTGCAAGAGCCACATTGATACTGATGACTGACACAGGCTGGCCCAGGCTGCTGTGCTGGACACCCAGTAAGCCAAGAAAACTGTCATNTACCACTTGGATGATGAGTCACTCCACGATAGGTTGAGGTTCCTCTTGAGAAGCCCTGGCTTTGACGCCGCACTGCCATGATCAGCTCCTCCAGACTGATGCTGTCCATGCACTCGGTCAGGTCGCTGTACCTGCATTGCCAAGCAAGACCACTTTGTTCATGGCTGTGCGCTACTGCAGCAACAACTTGCCCTGAACTTCAAATGGTTGTTACAATGGCAAGTCCAGTAACGCAGCCAGCAACACATAGCTCTGTGATTGTCAGAGAAGGATGTCAGAACAATGGACACAGAGATACACCAGGTCAGCTGAACATGATGACAATGCATGTCTGCATGAGTGACGCTTCAGCGTGACAGAGCTGGCCTGTACTGCAAAAAAACAGATGTGCTTGATGAACATGTGATGTTTCCTTTTACCGAGCTGACACCCAAGGCACTACATTGGTGCCAGGTCTATTTGCAGATTACAGCATTGCCACTTCCACACTATTGTGACTGTGAACATTCACACTGCACAAGCTACCTGGCTGCATCAAAGTTAGTCTTGACTCTGAAGCCTTTGCACTTGAGGGCAGCAACATCATATGCTTCAGCTGCATGTTCCTGGTGCTCATAGCCTCCCAGATACACTTGGCGTCCAAGCTCCTTCACCCATATGTGAGCCTCCCACCTGTGCAAACGTGCCAATTGTGTCATGGCCTGATGCCTTACATGATCAGGAAGGCCATCATGTGCGCTGGTTTTGCAGGGTCTGAGGCACTTCTGAAATTATATTCACTATCAGCACCATCTGATCTGGAACATGTGAACAGAAATGGCAGTGTATTCACATGTGAAGCAATNGCTGAGCAGCAACAAGCCCCTGAGCCACAAACATGGTATGACATTACAAACATGGCTATGCAGCTGCCTGCAGCACTGAACAGATGATCCTTCGTGGCACGAGCCAACGTACTGATGACAGAACGCCTTCTGCGTTTGCACGTTTTATAGGTGTTGTTACTTCATCACCACTTCCATCACAACCTCCATGAAAGCACTATGCTGTGCTGTGCTGGTGCTGTGTGTGCTGTGCTGTGCTGGTTTGTGAACAGCTATTTCTGTCATGTTGCCCAGGTCATGAGCGAGGCTTGCCTGCAGTAACCCAAGGAACCGGTGAATCTTTGGTGGCTGCTTGTTTGAGATGGCCATGTTGCAACACATGATGTAATCAGACCGTCTTACAATTCAGCACCATCAGCTGCTGCAGTGTAGATGATGCGCTAGCCATACAGCGACCTGGTGGTTTGGAACTTTGGTGCTGCTCAGCGCAGACTACAGCAGTACCACAATGTTGGCAGTGAGCCAACACAACTTCTGCAAGCCTATGCTGCAGAAAATTGAGCANCGAGTCCGTATCAAGTTGGACATACATAACGCAATTGCGATTGTCACAGGCACAAGCACGCTGGGCATTGTCTTAAGCGGTCGCCACTGTGCAACATGAACGCCAATTTTGCGACGTTACGCGCAGCTGCAATGCTTTCAAGCTCAGCTTGTGATTGTTGTTAGCACTTGAGTTCACTGCGACTGGCTGCAAGCTTGCGTGCAGCTCGACCGCCCGCGGCTCGAAAGCTGCCGCACGTGTTGCTGCACAAGTGCTTGTAGGCAGCGTCTGTATGGCGGGCAATGTCGGAATGGTGCGCAGCACCAGCCGACACTTCCGGCTTGAAAGCCAGCGTCGCCAAGGGATTGTTGTCATTGCGGCCATCATCCTAGTTCTCGGAGCTTATTTGACAAGCTTGACCAGTTATCAGGGACTACCTGACACAGCTTTTGCTGACGGTGAGCGCAGCTCTGTCCTCATCGCCATCTTCCTGCTTGCTGGTTTGGCACAACAATGTGTGATGCATGAGCNGAAGGGTTAGGGTGCACCATTGGTTTCACGTGCGCTTCAAACAACATCTGGCTTTTTAGGCAAAGGGACACAGCACTTGGTGGGCATCCAGACAAAACCCAGGGTCTACAGCAAGAGACCACAGTACAGAGAACCAAATCTTGACATGGCACACTGTTGTGATGCAATATGATGTAATGAGATGTAATGTGACGTAATGTAATGTGATGTGATGCACAGCACAGTGTGGCTGGAGGCTGTGAAGCATTTGCATAAAGATCATGATACGTGTAAGCCTTTCAAGCAATGTAACAATACAATCACTGTTTGTGTAAATACACATGCCAGTGATCACCAGGTTTGTCACACATAGATGAGACCATAACACTTTGAAACTTACTCTAGCTGTTGACACCTGCTGAGCACGCTGTGCATCTTCACATGCTTTCTGCAGATTACCGTTTTCCTGCTGTGCCTGCTGCAGCCCCTGCTGCACACTTCTGTGCCTCTGCTCATGCTGCTGCACCTCTTTCTGCCCTGCCTGCACCAGTAACTCAAGAAATGCAGCTACAGTCAGTGCTGGGTACCTCANAACCTCATGCAGAGATGCTTGTTCAGCTACGGGGCTGGTGTGTTTACATGTCCTTGCAGTTGCACCAGTGACTTACCCTACCTCTGTGGGCGTTATGCTGACTGAAATGCTAGGTGGGGCGTACTTGTGTGGCAACCATTTGGTGGCAATCTATTTAATGGCACGGTTTTGGCTGCAGGCAACAGAACAAGTGGCTGAGGAGCAGAAAGAGGCGACAGCCAGAACTGCCAAGATGCGCACTCTGGGCAACATCCGCCTCATTGCTGAGCTCTTCAAGAAGAGTGTTGTGCCCGAGAAGATTGTGCTTGTGTGCGTGCAAGACCTGATGGGTGACGCTAAGCAGGAACCCTCTGAAAATAATGTTGAGGTGTGTTGTATTCCAATGCATGTAGCCTTGCTACTTGTATTGTGTAAAAAGTTGCAAGCAAGCAGCATGTTGGCATCCAATGCAGTGTATTTTCCACTCAGCGCTCATACAGCTCAACATATTTTGATTCCAGAGCTTGTGCAGCTCAACAAATAATAAACAGGGGGTTGTATTCAGTGTTGCTTCTGCATTGGCCAAACAAGTTGCACCATCCTGTCTACTCAATGGCCCAGATTTGCGTCAAGGTAGTGTGTAGTCAGGTCAGCTCATGAGTATGTCAGGTGCTCCAAGGAAGACCTTCTTTGACAGCTGTCTTCCTCCTCATTAAGCATGTCTCACCGTGGGCAAGCCAGCCGTACATTGATCAGCAACAGATGCCCTTTCAGCTACAATCCCTTCTCCCTCTCCCCCCTCCCCCCCCCCNCTTGATTTGCTCATACCTACAGCACCGCCTATCAGTGAACACTGTCTGTAGCATGTACGCTGATCTCGTCTGTAAGCAATGCATGTCAGCATGCACATTGTCAGCGCATAGCCTCCTGCATTGTGCTGCTGTACATCTTGTCTAGTCAATATATCTTTGCAAGTGAATGTCATTTTGCATATGACAGGTTTCACACCAGACAGTGTTTGCAAACTGCCAGGCTGACGGGTAGCACACCACATTGCTTGCAGATGTCAAGTTGTCCCAGTCTGACGCTCATTGCCGGCACCAACCCACTAATATTGAAAGAATGCAACTTGGTGTTACTGGCAGCATTACAGGCTTGTGCTACTGCTTGTGCTACTGCTTACTTGCTTTGCCACTCAGCAGCAAGAGCCTTCCAATGCTGTGTTTCCTGTTTCGCTGCAAGTTCCTTTTCAGCAGCGCCTCTGAGGATTGCAACAAAACCTGTATGAACACTGCTCATGAGCACCAAGGGCAAGCAGTGTGTGACCTTATGACTAGGTCAAGCTGTGTACGTAAGACAATGTTGCTGGGTGAGTCAGCCACTTATATGTCAACGTAAGTTGACCGCAAAGGTATGAATAGCAGAGGTGTGCATAGCTGCTGTGTCCAGTCACAGCTGGCAGGCGAACGGTNAAGCCAAAGCCTTTGCTTTTGCCCTGTGGGTTGCGCATGACTTTGGCAGAGGTGATGGTGCCAAAGGGCTCAAATTCCCTTCGCAGTTCAGCATCGTCCACCTGGTCCACCAGGTTCTTGATGTACAGGTTCATGCCCNTCCACATCACCCAGGGAGTTGCCCATGATGGTGAAGTTCTCAACAATTGTTGCACCTACAGGCAAACAGCAACAACTTCAAAGCAAATTTGTGGCATGTTGTGCAGTTGTAAGGATGAGCCAAGCTGTCTATGTCTGTGTGTGAAGCCCATTGGCTGCATACACTGTGCACATGTGCTTTTGTCTGCAGTCAGTGTTGTGGAGGAAGTGGGTAAGCTAGTTGTGCAAGTTGTACAGCATGCTTGCTGAGTTGTTGATGNGAGAGTCCGAGAGCCTCCACACCACAGTGTCGGAAGCGGTTTAAGTGGGTGCAGCGCGCACAAGCAGGCCTCGACAGGATCCCTTGGACCAATCCGAATCACTTGCCGTGTGACCTTGTGTTCTCGTCTACCGTATGCTCGGGATTTCAGGTGACTCACACGGGGCCGCTGCACTTGCACACAGGTCTCGCAAAGCTGGAAATTCAAATCAGCTTGACCTAATTGCATGCATCATGATCGTCGGTTTGACAAAATCCGGTCTGCGACCTCTTGCGAGCGCTGCGCTTCGCGAACATCGTGTCGGGTTAAGACCCGTTGAGACTGTGCATCATTACTTGCATCCGTCTACCGTGCAGCAAATTGCTTAGGCAGCGCGGACTCGACACAGCTTGCAGCTAGTGCCTTAACTAGCAGTTTGCACCGACTCAACGACCCCGTTGGCTCAATGCTGGGCAGCACATGTTGCGGGGACCACCTGNTATTGCATGCAGCCATCCATATACTTAACTGTATGTACGATATTCCACATTGCATCAGCCTCAGGAGTATGTTGCAAGACTCATGCAAGAGGACCAAGCTGCATCTGTGCCTACATCACAACTTGCCTGAACAAAACATAGTTTGCCCGTGCGTGACAAGTTGAAGCCTTCACAGTCCACAGCAATGACTTGTGCATTGACTGCTATACAGTAGAATGCTGAAGCCTGTGCCTTGGTCTTGACCATAACAGTCTCTGCCTGCAAAGGCATGCCAAGAACGTTTGTAAGTTCTTGCAATGCCGTGACCAGTCATTGCAAGGGACGCCCAAACACCCACGCTCAACACATCATGCATGTATTCCCACAGGAGCACAGCACATGACAAGAAGCTGGNCATACCAGCTTTTCAATGATTGGAAGATGTGACTTCATGCTGAGGGTGGCAGCTTGGGTATCACATAAGCATGACCAAATGCCAACCTTTGCTGCCCAAACAAACAGGCATTGACTGTTATGGTCATGATGGCTCAGTCATCTCAACACAGCAACCTTCAACACTGATGACATCCGGCTGCTCGCACACTCAATTGTCACGATGGTAGCTGTGTTGCAGACGTCAGCAAAAGAGCTGCTGGCAGCACGCTGTGTAGTCTGGCTGTGCTATATCACGTGGGACCAGAGGAAGCTAGCTGGATAATGGACATCATCTCATTTCCACAGAGCAGCTCAACCACAAGCAAACCTGCTGCTAGGCTGCTCCACAGATNGTCAGATCGTCACAGCAACAGAATCGCGCACGCTAGCAGGTCTGTAGCTTTCACGTAAGCAGTAGCAAGCAAATTTCAGTGCAAGGCAACTCACACCCGACCTGCAGGANGGCCGCTGCATTGCAGCATGTGCTCCTGAAGAAGCAGAAGCAGAAGTTTACAGGTTTCGACCAACCAACAAGACTGATCACCTCTTCATATGGTAGGCATTGGTCAGCGTGGCAAGAAGACTTACTGTCCATGAAGTCTAGACATTGCATGACATACAATGCATGCTACAAGTAATGCAGTGCTGACAGACACCAAGTCGGCTGCCCTGGTAGAAACTGGTGCTGAGCTGTGTCCTACATGACCTGCTACACAGCATGATGCAGCGGGTGGCTCTGCAAGTGAGGCTGCAATAGCAGGACTGCGCAGGCCTGATCAGTCCATCTCAAGTAGCAACATGTATCTAGTCCTGCACGAGAACTGTATGCATGACGTTGTTCAGTTTCTGACGCATTGTCTCTGAGATTGGCTGTTGTTGAGATCTGTACAAGTTGTTGTGACCCATCGGCATGCTGTGTGCAGGCCAAGCAGGTGCAAGAGCTGCAGAGGCAGGCACAGGATGCTGAAGTGGAGATCAAGGAGCTCAAGCAAGCTGCGACGAAGCGGCAGCAGGCAGGTGCTGCTGTGAACAGGGCCTTCAAGAGCCAGAAGGCAAACCTCGATGCCCTCAGGACGCGCCGAGCTGACTTGCTCAGTACTGCGGCTATGGAACAGGTCAGATTCACAACAATCAAGGTGCTAGGTAGTGTTGGGCATATTCCACTGTCATGTACTGAAGCAGAAGGGTATCAAACTTTCTCACTCCCACATGGCAACCTGTGGGCAGACTGCTTGTCTAAAACAGGCAATGAGCTTGCAGACAGCAGCTGCTCAAGCTATNAACCAGCCTTCTTTATCACAGGATAGACCGTTTGGAGGTCCAGTTGCCAGCTCACAATCGCACAAGGCCAGCTCGATAGGTCCCTCGCCTAACACAACTGCAGCCAGGGCCTACGTTGCTCGAGGACTCCTTAAGGTATAAGCAACACCGACCGCTGCAGTACCTGTCGTCGCGTTGCTAGAAAATTGCGCAGCGACTAACGTATTGCACAGCATCCACACCACGAACGCGCAGCGTNACCTACCAGCCGTCTCCGTTCTTCGTGCTTGATGAGATTGATGCGGCTCTGGATGCCAGCAATGTTGCAAGGGTCGCAAACTACATCAGAGAGAAGACCCGGGAAGGCGCTCCAGGGTCCTTCCAAAGCATTGTCATTTCCCTGAAAGACAACTTCTTTGAAAAGGCTGATGCACTTGTGGGCGTTTGCAGAGATGGTGATCTTGGATGCAGTGCAACATTGACCTTTGACCTAAGTCGATTTGAGGAGTGATTTATCCCACTCAAGACGCGTCGCTACGCCCTTGTACAGTAGCCCAGTCTGTTTTTCCTTTGTTTGTAATGACAGTGGTGTTTGGTCCTGGGTGTCTACCCCGTGCAGGGTCANCTATAGGCCATATAGCTTCCATTGAATAACTGGCACATCCATCTACAATTTTGCAACACCCTCGACATGGCAGATTGCAGCAGTGAGGCTGATGCAGCATAGTCAAAGGGGTGCATCATGACTTGGAGCATTGGGCTGCACAGTAGCAGACCTGTATCTGAGGTTTTTGTTTGTGACCAGCGTTGACAAACACAGGTGTTCCTGAGGAAGGAGCAGCTCAGCTTAGATGTAATCAAGCAATGTCGAGTGAGGTGTCCCCAAGGGCAGGACAAGCAGCGCGTGCTAAAGGAGATGATTCTGCAGAATTGCGACAAACTGGGGCAGACCATTGTGTTTGTNGCTCTCCAGCCCAAGCAGATGCCTCATTGCTGGAAGCTGATCGCTGAATACCTGACAAGTATGCTCTTGCTGCTTTATTGTCTTTGTCCATAGAAGAAGACTTCCGTAGTGCCAGTGGGTACTGGCCCTGATCTGGAGGCTTTCTGGCCTGCTCCCCTGATGTCCTACCATTATCTCCAGACTTCCTGGTCTGCTCTCCTAAATTCCTGCCCTGATCTGATGGTCTTTGGTTTGGGCCTGTCATGTTACTTGACATATGACGGCTCACCAATGGCAGCAATGCTTGTGACTGCTGCCCAAGCTGCTGCTGCTGCTGCCGATGCTGCTGCTGCTGCTCCTGAGCCCCCGCTAACACGCGTTCCTTGTGCTACTCGACTTCAGCTGGGCAGCAGGACAGCAAGGACTGGTCTGTGCGCCTGCAGGTTGACAAGGCTTTGAAGGATAAGAGGTGCTTTTGGCACTCTGACAAGCTGAACCACAGCATCAGCTTTGCTTGCAGTCTGGAGCAGCCTGGTGCAACCTGGGGAGACAGGCAGCAAGTTGAGCAGAGGCTGACTGCAGCTGCCAACACCATGGTTTACGTCTATGAATCGGCCCACGCTGAGCTGAGCGATGCAGACAAGCGTAGACAGCATGATGTTGCCCTGCGCAATGCGGAACGGAGGTATGCCAGCAACCAACAGGGCTGCAGTATGCAACCTGGCAAACTGTTCAGTCTGGCACATGCATACATGATGGCAGCTCGTTTTGGCACATGCATTACTGTTGAACAGTTTGTGCTGGCAAAAGTAGTGTGCACGTAGCTGAGGCAAGCCCTCTTGATTGACTACAGCAAGCTTGGCTAGCAGTTTGCAGAAGCACAGTCATGGTGTAAGTGTGAGATTCCCTGAAGACACTGGAGGGATAGCAAGAGGCTTGGGCACAGGGGTTCATACTNACCTTAGTCAGGGTCCACCCGCAAGATGCAGATGCTCTTCACCCCAAGAAGGGCGGTTTCACAATGCCCCAGGGCAGTATCATGGTAGGGGTACAAGTTGATCCCACTGCAGCTCTGCAGCTGCGAGACATTGGCCCCCCAGCAGAGAATGTGAAGGCTGCTGCCAAGTTTCGGCAGTTTTGGGGCGACAAGGCAGAGCTGAGACGTTTCCAGGTATGACCTGCACTGTTGCCGTGNTGAACTCTATGATTCTGCTTTGCTTTTAGGATCTGTAAAGCCGTTGTTACTCTGGTGTTCAGTTCAAGTCAATACATGCATTCTGACTGACGCAAATGCGTATTCAGCTGTCACCATGCAGTGCCATGCATGCAGCCGTCCTCTATGTGCATAACATGATCACTAGGAGCTGTCACAACATGGCAGGCGCCGACCCATGTCAGACTACCAAGAGCATCAAGTGTCATGCAGGTGTCACATGATGACAAGGGGGTGACCAGTGTGAGCTTTGTGGAGGGGGTGGATGTGCGGCGCCCCGGGCGGGTGTCTGACCTGCTGGCTCGGGCCATGCGNCACCCCAGCCCACCACTGACCACTAGCTGCCCACCTCCGCAACCCACCATTACTATGGGATGCAACATGGCCACACGTCCCCGTCGTGCATCCTGGAAATGTTTGCAACTTGCAACAATCAGTAGCAAGTTGCAGACAGCTAAGATGGCCATTGCCTACAACAGCTGACTGCAGCCCATGCTGGCCCAAATCTCTACCAACTTGCCTTAAATTTTGCGCACCAGTTGCCCTACATTGGCCCTGAGCACAGCTTGGCTGCAAAGTAGCTACTCTTTGCAAATGTTGTCGTTGCTTGTCAATAGCCATGTGCCACCCTTTCATAGCAGCCAGCACTGGAGTATGGCCAAGATAATGTTTGAATGTATTTGCAATGAGTACCATATGCCCTTGATCATATATGTCACACACTTGTGTNATTTTGCATGATGCCACTCATGCAACCCATCCAGACCGACATGCCGCCAGTATCTGTGCAGCAACCACTACTCAGTAGTACCAACAGAGTCACATACACAGTAATGCAGACATCAGCCTGGAAGGTGATAGATGGCAAACGCTGCATGCTGGACAGCAATTTGCCTTGCAATTTCTGCATATCTGGCTGCAGTCTAGGCAACACAACGTAGCAGCATCATGCACCAAGGCATGCAGTGTAGATGTGCAACGTGTCCAATACCCAATGGTGTGCTTGTATGACTCCTACTCAAGCAGTACAAGATGCAGTACAAGTTCAAGGATTTAGTACAAGGTTCGACGCAGACTCTGGTCGAGGCCGAAGGCCGAGACTCAGNGTGCCCACTCAATGAGGTTGACCTATTGCATACACCTATTGTATGCATGCACCTGAAACACTGCCTGCACCAGCAAGCTCAGTGGGCAGATCAGGTGCTGGCATACACCGCAAAGAGAGAATACAGGACTGTGATCAACATGCCCAACCACATCAGTTGGAACTGAAAAGTTCTAGGCATCAGAGCACACATCTCAACGATACAAGCCCACAGGAAAGATAGTGTTTCAGTATGCCACAAACAAGATTCATGGCCTGAACAGCCAGTCAAGAAGCCAAGACCACACCTGGTACATCAACAAGCGTACATTTCCTGATCATCAAGCATTCCTTCAAACTGCACTTGTCAGTGATGTTACATGATACAATGCATGCCCAGTTACGCGCAGTCTGGTCACACAAATGCTGATGTGACAGAAGCTGACCCGCATGTCAAAGGTCCAGCCTCGGGCCTCCATGGCAGCAGAGCTGGCAAAGATTTGGTCCATGGCTCGAGGGATCATGCCTCTGTCATCAGGGCTACCTAGCATGGTGTGCGTCTTGCCACTGCCTGTCTGNTCCGGCAGACTGTGCTCGCAAACAAGCTTCATTGTGCGGGTGTACAAGCGCAGACAAGGCGCGCTTTTGCTTTGCCCAGAGCCGCACTAAGAGGCCGGCAGACAAAAGAAAGAGACACCGTCGCAACTGACGATGTTGCTGCAAACAAGGTACGTTCACCCAGCCAGGTTAACAAGAATCACCAAATTACTTCGCTACTGATGATCGTTGCCTTCGCGAGTTTCTGTGTCTACGTGTCCACCGTTATCCGCTTTTGTTGTGGCTGCAGGCGAAAGCCTTGGAACAAGTGATGAAAGACCTCAACTCTCGCTTTGGACGAGGGACTATCATGCAGCTTGGACAGGCTGAGCCACAGAAGCTGTACGTTCCANCTTTGCATACTAGCATGCTAGCGTAACAGCAAACACAAAGGTGGTCACACTTGCACACACTGCATGTGGACAACTTGGCTAGCAAAGATTGCAAGCGTATTGCTTGATGTTGCGTATCGCAGCCCAATACCTCTGTGTGATGGGCTCCATGCAAACAGGACTACTCCTTGTTTGCAGGTCCTGAAAGGTCAGGGAGCACTTGGCTGTTCAATGCAGTGCGCCTGCTGCTGAAAAGTGCCNTTCAAATCACTTACGCCATACAATGAGAGCATACCGACGGAGGAAGTCTCCGAGTGACAGCAGCCGCACATGATGTAAAGTTGCAGTGTACTGCAATCAGGATGGATTCAGATCACTGTATCAGCATGACCAGTCAATGACGCATACAGCTGCTGCTGGCTCACAAAGTGTACCGCTGCAGCTTGCAGTTTATTGTGCTGAACAACAGTGGCTGCATGTGACAAACATGCTGCACATCCACAAACGTAAAGAGAGGATTATGCAGCATCCGGCCAGCCAATCAGTCAGATCGCATTGTTGCAGACAAGCACCGAATTCTGCCGTCGTGTGCAGGGTTGTATGGACAAGGACTTGCATACGGCGCTCCTGTGGTTCTAGTGTGGGGCTNCCTCTTGATTCCGGTGCTGCTATCAGCAGTGCTGGTGCTAGACAGCAGGCTGGCAAGAGGTACGCCGCTACAGGCTTGCCTTGAGGTCTACTATACACTCAGTTGCAATATAGCACTGATGCGCTCTGTCTACACTTTTAGCTGATGGCTGTGGAGATGCTGTTGTGTGTGGCAAGCTGGCTAAGCAGTGAGTACTAGTCAGTGCTGTGTTGGCTGGCTAGATCTGCTCAGGAGCTCAGCTCAAGAGTGTCATCTTCGTCAGTGTCATCACGATCATCGTCCTGATCATCAGAGGCTGCAGGGAACAGCCAAGGCATTGTTGCTTTGCACAGCAGCAAGTCAAGGCAGACATGTGCAGCGGCAGAAAGGACTCGTGTGAAAAGCACAGTCAAAGACATGCTTGTGTGCAAGTGTGACGCATCACACATTGCATCACTTGTGCGTGTACACCAACTCATGGGTTGAGGATAACCTGTACACTGGTGAGGTTAAGGTATTGAATACTTTGGGGTAAAAAGTTATGCGACTTGTCAAAGACAACCGCACAAGCACAATGTCAAATGATGTACCTTCTTCCTCGTCGTCGCCTTCTTCCTCCTCCTCCTCCTCATCTTCAGCTTCGACATACTCATCAGCATCCTCATCAGCAACTGCCTCGGCGTCTAATACCTGTCAAGCATGCGCACCATTAGACATGTCACTTTGTAGTCTGGCATGAATTGGTATGCACATCTCTATCTGTCCTACAGGCACATGTTGCATTTTGTCCACGACGTAGGGACAATATGCTGAGGCTGAACACGGTGCTCACGTAAGTGTGTTCAGCTACACTAGAACTGCTGCATGAAGTGCGNCGCGCGCAGGGAAGCTGTTTGTGACTGTGGCTTCAGCTATTAACATCAACCACTAAACTCACCAAAACAGCGTTTTGTACTGTAGGCTGGAAGAGAATGGCGCTTCAGATACTGTACTTTGTGCCTGGCAACTTGCTACATCCTGATGCCAGCTTCCAGGCCCTATTGAGGAAACTGGTGGTGTCACCTGTTCTGCAGACCCTAGTGTACAGCAAGAACCCTTCAGGCTCTCAGGACTGGATTGAGCGGATAACAACATGGAACTTCAAGCGTGTCATTCCGGCACATTTTGATGCTCCGATAGCAGCAGGACCTAAAGACCTCAGGTTAGCTCTGCGTTTTGCTTCTTCTAGCTTCTCGTCCATGCTTTTTCTTTGTCACATCTTATTGTGGCGGGTGGGCGTTTGAACAATNGACGTTGCAAAAGCCGTTGTCCACCAAATAGCGAAGCCCGCCACACGCCTCTCAACAGTACCCCGCGGCCGTGACGTGGATATCCTGAAAACAACGGTTCTGGCCGACGCAACACCGCTGTGCCGGTTGCNGAGAGAACTCCACAGCCAGGTGGACCATTTTTGGCAACCCCAATCTGCAGGCAAGACTTGTTTTACCTGATCATGCTGCAGACATTTCACTTGACCTTGCACAGCAGATCAACACAGCACTGAACGAAGCGCTAGAGCTGCTGGTGAAGTGGACCGGGAATAAAGCATTGGGCAAAGCATGCACTGTTTGAGAAGGGCACACAGCTTTTCCAGTTTTTGCTGCAGCATGCAACTGTATCAAGGNGGTGCTCTTCAGCTTCTGAGAAGTCTCCCAACCTGTCTGCTGCTTCTGCAGACCTCCACAGATACTCCCGCTGCTTGAGGATGTTGCCATTCTTGACAGCCAGATTGAGCTGCACATACAATCATTGTTGTAATGGTACCCACAATGCACATGACGATCTGTCATCAGATTCAGATCCCACTGCAATGCAGCTTCAGGCAATGTTATTTGGTGTCACGCATACCAGCTGCTCAAAAGTCTGCTGTGCCTCCCCCACTTCACCATTGGCCATCTGGAGCTCTGCCAAGCCTTCCCAGGCAGCAAGGCTTGAGCTATCTTGCACAGCCGGTGTGCCCCATGTTTGTGTATACCCTGCAATGGAGGGCAACACCCAGCATGCCATACCCAGCATGCCATACCCAGCCACACCCAGCCTGCTGTTGGTTTTACAGGTCATGGACAAAAGAAAAGTCAAGTACATGGTGGTCAACGACAGTGCAGCAGCGTGGTCTGAAAGTGCCCCGTACTTTCTATTTAGCCCCACAGGCACCAAACAAGAGCTGCAGGAGGCACTGCTCGCCAAACTGGAGCACCAGGGGCGTGCTGCACTGTTCTTGCAAGACAGTGATGGGGACTTNAAAAGTTCAGGCAGCTGCAACACACAGACAACCCAGTTTTCAAGGATCCAGGATGTCACCAAAGCAACTGAAGATCATCTTCATCACACTGTTCATCTTCACTGTATCCTGAAATGTCCCTGAAATCAGAATCAGCATCTGCACCACCTGCGATGCTCACAGATTTGGTCAGAGGAGGCGCTTTAACAGGGTTCAGGGTTGAGCAGGTCTGATTGAGTTGGTCTCAACATGCGCATTTGGTGAAGCTGCAACCTGAAGGGGCAACACCGACAGCAGATTTGTCCTCTTGCGTTGCCCTCGACAAACACATGTGCTAGCAGAAGCACACTTGCAGCAACAGTAAAGCGCGCGTTGCATGCTTGAAGCACAACCCCTGCTGGTGCAGATGCTGGGCTGAATACAATGCTCNCTTCACAATTCACCAGATGGAATCTAGCACTAAAAGGCAATTCACTTTTATTGCTGCTCTAGTCTACAATTGTCTAGGTGACTACCTCTTATGTGCTGTCACTTGCACCACAACACAATTGTTGCAGAAGAACGGCACCCCACTGAATGTCAAGTTAGCCATGCACAACACCCTACAGGCAACCTACTTTTCTGTGTAACACACCAGTATCAATTTTGTGTAACATGTGTTGGCACTCTTGTGCACATCATGCTCTGGCAACACTGTGTGACATTCGTTTGGCTGTCTCATTCTGGGTGCCGTCGGACAAAGTCTGCTAGAACAGAACGCATAGCAGACCTGGCCGTGGCTGTGACAGGTCATTGAACTTGCACCATGCCATTCACATGATTAATTCCCAAGGCGCCGGGCTGCTGGTAGTTCTTTGGCCGCCTGACCATGACAAGCTTGGGTAGTTCAAATCAAGCGCTCTGTAGCACCTCAGCAATGCGCCAGAACAGCGCAGAGCTCACCTNGAGTACCTTCAGTTGTTCAGCCTGCCCTGAAAGCTGATCCTCCAAGGACTGCAGCTTACTGGCCTTCTCCTTGATGGTGGAGGACAGCCCCTTGGAGCGCATGTTGGCAGCATACAGGTCCCGCCGGGTGCTGGTCAAGTCAGCCTCCAGCAGCCCTATCTCGGAGAAGAGCTGCGAGCCTTGCAGCCTGTTGCTGCTTGCTTTGAANACCTTGAGGCAATCTGTAGCCCTGAGTGGCTGTTGCAACCACATCAGATTACTGGAATGCAGTGTCCGATGTGCTCACTGTGACTACTTGACTGCATGCAATGGGCTGTNTTCAACAGCCTATACAATACCCGAGCTTTGCTCACAACCATGACATGCACTGCTATCCATACCTCATACGGTACAAGCCAAGCTAGATAGTTGGCACCTAATCTACTGACCACAAAACAGCCAACAATACCACAAACAACCCCTAAACCGAGGATCATGCCAGTCATGGGGCGCTTCGAGCCTTCAGTCAACAAGCTTTGTTTTGCAACGAACCATGGCAGTCCCAACATGACAAGAGCACTAATCAAAAGATCTCCAACTGCATTGCCATAACAGAGGACAGACTGTGCAGTCTTGACCAAGCTCCATACTTGCCATATACTTCTTCTCTGGTTTGACTGACATGCCGAAAGCCTGCCTTGAAAAAATCCCAACGTGAACCCACAGTACGCGAGTGCCACCAACATCACTGTCAAGCCACACATGAGGCAATCGCTGAGTGTGTTCTGGAAAGCAATTAGCTGCCGCTGTTCTTCCAACAGCTGCTGATTGGCTTGGACTATTGCCACCGCAAGGTAGGTTTGCGGCTTCATGCATGCCTAGCATGCTTTGCAGGATGCCTGCATCACATGCATGCTGAGCATCTCCCTTNCACAATATGTTTGCTTGGAGGCCTTCACACATGCTGTCACACATACTTGTCCATCTGAACGGATCATCCCAAAGAACTGATTGAATGCTTGCATTGCTGATGTTGTGAACATGGGTGTGCAGCCAAACATTGAGAAGAAGGACAGTCCAGAGGACTGGCGGTATCGTGAGGCAGCCACACTTGCTTTTAGCTCCATTTTGGAGGGACCAAGTTACCAATCTCTCGCAGGAGTGACTGGCGCAGGCTTGAGCTTTCTCTTGAATGCAACCAAGGACCCCAACACCATGGTCCGGCAGACAACAGCCTGGACGCTAGGTATGGATATATTCACTGTCATGGTCTATTGATGGGCCAATGTCCTGTTGGTCATTGCATGCCATCAACAAAATTTGACCTTCATGCTGTAGGACGGGTGTTCCAGTTTGTCCATGGTGAGGAAGAAGTTGCCACCCAAGGGCTAGTAACGTCGCAGAACCTACCAGGCATAGTGTCAGTCTTGTTGCAGAGCATGAGTGATGAGCCCTACATAGCAGAGCAGATTTGTGTTGCTTTGAGCCAGCNGCATATGGCATTGAAGCAGAAGTTCAGGGCTACGAAGAAAGCTATGATGGGGAGTCAATGCTCTTCATGGATTTCAGGCGGCATCACACTGGTGTGTGGCCTAACACAGCTGCCAGGTGTGTACACAAGTACAGCAAGCTGCGTGGCATCACAAGTTGATGTTGATAACAAGTGCTTCTCTCATCTGAAGGTTGCTTACTATGCCAAACGGTCGCTACAACAGCTGCTGAGTCAATCAAGCACATAAANTACAGCTGTTCCAATGGCTGTACCTGCTGACTGGGACTCAGCCTCCTGTAGAATGTCACATACTCGTTCTGCATGCAGCACCAACTGAATCACGTCATGTTTTGCACAGGATTGATGTAAGTACTATGCTGAGATGCCTCTGTCCAGACAGTGTGATGTAAAGTATGCTCATGCCATGCCCAGCCCTGCTTTGACTTGGCCGCAGGGTACCTCAAACCCCCATTGCTGAGATGGCCAGTTGTTTTGAGGAAGTCAGCCTGAAGCACCTGCTGTGGACATCATTGGAGTCCTGGGACAGGATCAGCCATGAGCTGGGCAGTACAGAGTTCAGCCAGCTTGATGCTGATCAGCTGGAAACAGTGGTTGCCCAATACAGCAGGACTGCCAACAAGATTGAGAAGGNAGGTTCACCGGTCCATTACCCGTGCTTCAGCAAACAGATCATCCTACACGCTTGAAGGCTGTATTCCAGCTGTGACAGAGCTGGTCTCCTGCAAAGCAAATCTATCCAGCAATCTTGATCAGTTCCTGAGCCTCAGTGCAGAAGTGCAATGGAAGGCCCAGCAGAGACACAACAATCATAGTCACAAACAGAACAGTCACAGACAGAACAGTCACANCAAGCTTGCTGCTACGTGATTGTGACATTTGTCCAAATAACGTAGGTGACGTGTTCATGTGGCAATGCAGGAGTTGGTGACTGCTTTGGTGCCGTCACCGCTGCGCTGCCTAGAGCTGATACACCACTTGCTGCCTCAGCTGGCATCAGAGNAAATGCTTGACGAGCATCATGCAGTCATTAAGCAGTTTCAGGAGCAGCTTGCCAGCCGCCAGGAGCTGATAGGAGAGCTGCATTCCAATGCAGCACAGTCAGCAACTGCAAGGCNCTAGTGATGTCATCGCCTCCAGCGCGATCATGTGTCAGCCGCAGTCAATAACGCTTGCATGTCTGGTCGTGTTTAATCCGAATTTGAGTTTTTGTGAAAGCCTCAACACCCAAGAGGCTGGACCGTCAGGTCTAGCTTTGACACATCATGAACAGCAAAAGCAATTCTATACAGAGCCAAGAATTAAGCTCTATCACAGCCGCACAGACAACATTGACACGACAAGCCAGNTCATATGCACAATGCAGGCGCTCATTCAGTATCCTGACCCTGTCAGCGCAAACAATGCAAAGACTGCGCTGGAGGGTCATGCCATCTACGATGGCGGCTACAACAGAGTAAGCAAAGCGTCTATAAATGTTGCCCAACATGCACTGCTATAAATGTATGGCTGGTCACCAGGAGCTATGCTAAGTTGCCGTAGTGAAGCAGCTGTGTGAACACTCGTGTTCCTTGTGCAAACATGCCAAGCACACAGATTGAGTCAGCAGACACAAAGTCCTACAGTATGCATCTGTTGTGATAGCATCTTGTGAGAATCTGCGTCTGCTCACTCGTTCTGTGGGCTACAGCATGTTTGCCTCAAACATCTAGCTTACAGGTACCACTTCCGTTTGTCTGCTCAGATGGTTTTTACTGCCAACCAATCCATGTCACCTCTCAGGAATCAGTTGCCAAGACTATTATAGCACATTTGCTGCTGAAGTATGTACTCACCTGACTGCGTTGTTGCAGCTCAAGATCTCCTTCTCTGTTCATCGGGACTTGAACGTCAAGGGCAACAATGACAAGAGCATGGACTACACTGTACCGCCGCNCACTGACAAGCTGGCATGCGGTGCAGTGACCGTATGTGCTTGAGCTGCGCTACGGACGTGTGCTGATGCTGCTGCAGTTGCTGGTCTTGTGACGGACTGGCTGCCTCCACCTGTGCTGCTGTGCCCATGCGATGATGATGACAAGGGTGTGGCTTTGCTTCGATTGTGCTGAGACACAAGCTGATCTAGGTCCAGATCGTCAAACCCACTCTCATCCTCCCAAGTTGACAAAACAGGTGCTGCTTGTACTGCTGTGCNCCTGCATACGGTGCCCAGCAACTTGACTGTGTGCCTGAAGAGGAAGAACAAGAAATTACAGGTTTTGGCCAGCTTACACGCTTTGGCCAGCGAAGAAGACTGATTACCTGTGCATATGGTAGGCATTGGTGTCCTGACTTGTGACTAATGGCAGGGTAAAAGCCAAGACGCCTTCGCTGACATTGATATTTGCCTGCTCTGCAGAGCCGCTGCTACCCGAGTTGCCTCTGAACTTTCTGGAGCNGCAGTACTGCAGAAAGCGTTGCCTTAGTGCTGAGCAGTGCATAACACTCTGCTGTTAGCTTCTGCGCACCTGGAATCGGTGACAGCAAAAGCTGCTCTGTTCTGACTGGGGTGCGAGTACAGATAGCCCCACGTATGCAGGNCTGTTTTGTTGCATTTTGAAAGACTTCCAGCATGCTGCAGACCAATTGTATTCAAACAGCCTGCGTGAAACCGATGCGCATGCTCGTAGCAATCCTTGACTTAACAGTTGCAGTCGTTCCTTGCGACATGCAAGTCCTGCTTTGATTTGATGTCACCTTGAATCAGCACATTGCCTTTGTGAACTGTGAACTTTCAGGTCCTCCATGACCATCTGCAACAGACTGATGAACGCGCCGCACACCTAGCTGTGTCGGAATGTGTACAGTGGCTATACTAGTCATCAAAGCTTGCTGCATAGCTGTATCTGCATGCCAGCACCCAGCATAATGCAATGCTACCATGTTTGTACATCATGCGTGCACTGGCTTCTAGAGCTAGTCGCTGACACTCTTGCTTATTGCAGAGCTTCTTCAACGACATCAGGAGCTTGGCAGACATCAGCGGGCTGAACAGCGGCATATATGCTGCCCTCACAGCTGGCTTCATTCTGACAGGCCTGTCCTACATTGGCTTCCCCACCCAGACAATGGACCTGGTATTTGGCACATCTGCACAGAAGGGACTGGAAGATATTTTCTTGTGGCACCTGATTGGTACAGCTGTGTCCATGGGTGTTGCTGCCATTGCCTTTACGCAGAAGGTACTTGCCTCCTGCTTTGCGCCAGAGCCATGTGTCTGTGCTACCTCTTGCTGCACGATTAATGTCAAGCTGTGCCTGCATGCCGTTGCCGCTGCTGCCATAGTGCTTGATTTTGCTCTGCACTCTTTAAAGTCACATGATAATAATAATTTACAGGTGTGCCAGNAAGTAGTTGAGGCTTTTCTCAGATCTGACATGTATGGCAACAAGCCTCTCTGGAGCTGCACTTTGCACAAACTCTGCCAGCTGTGTCCAGGACAACTGTCGATGTGCGAAAGCATCTGCATGCTTCACGACCACGCCTGTCTTGCGTACTTCCAGGATGTGTCCTTGTTTTAGGGTATTTGGCCTGGGCTGAGAATCCTTGCAAGCAAATGCAGTACATTGTCAGTCTTGACANAGCAACACAGGAGCCTTGTGAGTCGACATTCCTGTAGCTTGATAAAAGCCTGGAAGCGTTGCGTGTACGGTGTGCGGTGCTTGCAAGTCGAGACAGCTTTGCTGACGACATGTCTGCTGCTCGGCAGTCAAGTACTGCAAGACACCTTGTCGCACCTTTTCTCGCCTTGACAGCACTTTGTCGTACCTTGTCGCACCTTGCCGCACCTTTTCCAGTCTGCGGTAACGTGGTACTCATGTGAGCCCCGTGGTGACGTTTGTGTGACATTTGAAATCGCCGACTTCTCGCACGCGACATGAGCATGTCAACGGCAGCTTGTCAAGAGACGCCTCTCACCGACACAGAGCTAGAGGCAGACGAGCAATCTGCCGCACGCACCTTGCATCGCACCGCATATTACACTCGGGCGTGGCGGTGCAGTCTCTGACGAGCGCGAAGGTACCTATTTATCAACTAGGCTCGAGCAGTTGCAGCTTAAAGAGCTCAAATAGTACTGAGCCAGGCCTTGTATTGGNACAACTGAAGCAAATATCACAGAAGTCCTGGTTGCACAGCTTGAAGGTCAAAACACATGCTACAAGCTGCATATGTCCCACCTGACTCGGAAGATGCAGCTGCAGAGNGTCTGCCCATCCTGCATGCAATGAACTTCACATCACAACAAAGTGGATCAGCTTCAATTTTGGGCTGCTCCCAAAGGAACAGCGCTTGAGGAGTCAAACAGTCATTCTGTCAGTCTGCAGTCATGCTGCTGTGTGCAGTGGCGTCTGTCCATACTGCATTCAGTGACAACACAACTACAATCCAAAAAAAAAGGAGTGTGTGGTTGTCAGAAGTCATGCTGCAGGTCGTCAATCAGGCTGTGATGTGCAATGGGACGTGTTCGCCCTGCACTGCTTACTGACACATTGCAACAGGACAGTTGGTCAGGGCATAAATGATTGCCACTGTCAGTTTTTATACGTGCAGTGCTGTCTGCATCTGCTGAGGTTGCTGAGAACAACAAGGATCACAATGCAACCATTACGATGGCTCAAACTGGCAATGGCAAGCATGCAAATCACTGTTATTATTATTGTTATTATTGTTGAAATGCAAGACAACATATTATTAGGGTATGTCCTCACAGCTTCTCAGCCTCATGACAAAAGATGTGCAGTTCCTATCCCGGACATGCCAGTCTGGCATGTCTTGAATGCGTCGCTCAATCAGGTGTGTATGACACAAAGCATCGCATGAAAACTCCGAACTGTTGCTGATTTGCTGCATGCCAGAAGGGGCACGCTGCTAAGCTGCTAGGGTGTCCAGGCTGTGATGCGGCAGGCCTCTGACACGGCAGACCCAGATTCAAGTCCCAGTGGTGACGAGTGAATTTTCCGGGACTCGTGGGTGGGTTAGACAGGGAGGGAACTGGGTAGGGAAACACCTGTCGCCGCCAATGCGTATATGATGCTTGCCTATATACCGGTATTGTCTAACCTGTCAGTACAAATTTGCTTTCAGAAACAGGATGGCACACGCCTAGCAGGTACGCCGCATCGGTTGATATTGTTAAGCTTTGTTACTTGATTCCACACATTTGAAGGCTGGTCAATGGTTAGTGGGAAACATGTAGAATGGTAGTGAACTGGAGTTCAAACCTGGTTTGGATTCCTTGCCCTTTAATTTGCAGGTCTCCCCGTAGGACACGGCGCATTGTCATCCGTCCTAAGGCGTTCGCCTGGGACAACATTTTGCGTATTTCGCAACCCTANCAAAATCCTCAGTTGCAGCTCAGCAGAATTGTACAGGACTGCCTGCCTAGCACTACAAGGTATCAAGTTGAATTTGCATGGCACTGCAGCTGCCCCTGACCATGGGGTGCAGCAAGAGAACAAGTGCAATAGTGGTCAGTTGTGGACACCCAGGTGGAATCAGACTCGAGTTATTAACATCACTGTTTCTGAGGCCGGCCAGGCTGCCTCTGCGTGCGGTTAACCATGCTTCCATCAAGCAGACAGCAGCAGGAGGGTACCAGCTTCAGTCCCGGCAACGATTTCGTCAGTGTCTGAAAGAGCTGACACTGCTGTCACAGCTGCTGACACGGGCACGTTAACAGCGGATGGAATGCTGCTTTCGTGCCAATGACAATGGCTGAGCTTGGCACCTGCTTCCTTGTGGAGCATGCCAGCAGCACCTGCAGCAGAGTCACAATTTTGGTACTCAACACACGATGCATGTCTCCTGTCTGATGCCAAACAGCGGATTGGCTTTGATTTGTATTCTGGCACAGAAAGCGCAAGCAAGGCGTAGGTTTTGCCGACCTAATGCAGGACAAGTGTGCTTCTTTGAACTTGCACACTTCAGGGCACAATGGGCACTTGAGCAAGCTTGAGCCGCATGAGGATTGCTCCAGCACAGAAGCAGCTTGCAGTAAATTGGATGAACGCCACCTTCACATGTCATTGCAAGCTGCATGATGTCAGTGCATCACATATGAGCAAGTTCACACAGCATCAGGCTTTTGAACCAGTTGGTGATGCCTTGGTGCGCGAACGAAGCGTNTACCCTCCAGCCACTCATGGTGCTGCTTTTGAGTCTGACTCAGCACGAGGAGTCATGAAACATACTCGGTTGACAAGAAGGATGTTGTGTGAAGGAGTTTGCAGTCGGCTTTCAGGAACCTGTTCACTCAATTGCTTATGCTTCAGACTCATTGCAGACCTGTGTGATGCAGTCGCACCCTGAGTTAGCCTTCAGATGTTTTATGCCGGGCATTTCTTGCGCTTTTCAACACCTTGTCAGAGAGTTCGATTTTGAAATGTTTGATGCGGCGCAATGTTTGATGCCCTTCAACTGTGTCAAAGCAAAGTATGTAAGCACTGAACGGCCTGCTGTCCATGCAGTCTGGAATGTGATTGTCACATCGAACTCTCTCATGACTGAAACGTAAAGCAAAACATCATAGCACCTGCACGGTGGCACACCACTGACCTATACTCGCACACTGCGACTTGAATTAGGGAATGCCCGACAACCTACAACTTAATGTGGGTTTTAGAGTCCAATCCCTTCACAGAGCTGCCCAACGGGTCCTTGTAGATATTCTTCCAGAGCATCTCTGCCTCTGGAACAGGGCTCGCTTTGGCTTCTATTACTGCTGTGTCCACTTCCTTCTTCACAGCCTGCGTATGCAAGGCATATATCGTTGCCACACATAGGCAAGCAGTCATGCTCATCACACCACTCATGGCTGTAGCATGAGCAGCATGCGCGCGGTGCCTGAACTTGTGTTTTGTCTGATGTTGCAGCATCACGTTGCATGCTGCAGCCTGCTGTGAGATGCCCCATTGCATATGCAGCTTTTGCAATATCAGACCATTCAAGAATCATCTGATGCAAAGAGATTGTGATGCCAGAGGGGAAGGGCATCACATGCAGCTGTAGCTCATCTGCTAGCTGCTTGTCTCGCACCAATTGTAAACATTTAGCTCAGATAGATAACCTGTACAGTCATTGCACATCAATACTCAGAGCCATACAACGTCCCCATGTGCTGTTGGAGGCCCCTTACCTTTTCAATCTTTTTGAGCTCAGTAGGGTCAGCTCCTGCCTTTTCAAGCAACAGTTTCCTGACGTGCTCAATGGGGTCTCGGAGCTGTCTCATGCTGCTGATCTCATCCCTTGTTCTGTATGTGGACCCGGGATCTGACATGGAGTGCCCATGATACCGGTAGGTGTCCATTTCTAGCACTATGGGACCACTTTCAAGCACATACTTCTTGGCAAAAGCCACGGCCTGCAATACAACAGGCTCCTACCCTCCACAGGTGTGCTCAAATACAGTTGCTCGTTGTTGAACAAGTTCAGGTATGGTATACAGGAGCATGAATAAATGTAGTACAGCAATGACTGTGATCAACAACAAAGGAAACACTACACCAACATCATGCAAAGGCACTGCTGCCCAAGGTCACTAAATGCGGTTGCTTTGAAATGCTTCCCACGTCTGCAGTGGGTCACAATGTGATGCAAGCTGAAGAAGTGCATCACCATGTCAGGTCAGATCTGCAATCAACACTACAAGCAGTGTTGATCACACTGGGATGTTTTTTGTCTGATGACCTGCAATGGCTGGGCGCACTGACCTGTTTCACAGCAAGCACATCCATGCCGTCAATTTTCAGCCCTGGAGTGTAGTCTCCTCTGGTGTAGAAGGCTGAAGACTTGGACCCCCTCCACTCTGCTGTACCCATGCCATAGTGATTGTTCTCGCAGACAAAGATCACTGGCAGGTCCCATAGGGCAGCCATATTGAGGGCTTCATATTTCTGCCCTTGGTTGGCTGCTCCATCTCCATACCTGTGCAGCATGCCTGATGTCAAAACATGTTGCTTTGCTGCACCTGAGGGAAGGCTTTATTAGTCTTCTCCGCTGCAGATGTCTGTCAAGCAGCCTAAGCAGACAAAATCCTCAGCTCTTTACAAAATGACCTCTACTCCTGCTATTGTCATGCTAGTCTATGTATCTGAATGACCTGGTGCAGCAAATTGCCAATATGTTTCCGTGCATTGCTCTGCATTGCTGCCTGACATGCTACATTGCANCTTGAACTTTTATATGCAGCGCTGTTGAGTCCTGATCACGATGTCAACCGAGCGCTGAATACGGGCGTCACGTCGAGCATGCTGCGACCTCATTACTAAAGTGGTGCAGGTAGGTTCGGCTGTGTGAGTCGTGATCGCTGCTGACAGTCAAGACTTTTGCGCACCTGGCGCAAATTCGCTCTTGCTTATGTCGGCCGTACAGTTGCATCATGCGCGGGCCATGTCGCACCGCGACGGGTGCTTCACTACGCGGTTGCCCGCCAGACGACCACCTGCTTCTACTCTGGCGCGACAACAGGCCTGCAGACAGGAAAGAGGCCCTTGCTACACAAGGCAAAATAGATGCAAAGTTGCATACGCAAAAACACTTACTGGTCGGACAGTCGAGCGTAGGTACGGAAAAGCAACCTGTAGCGCACAGGTGTCTGCACGTCATCGCCGGCACTGCACTGCAGCTCATTTAGGAATGCACTCCACTTGCTTTGGAATGCTGACATAGCATGTCACCGCCACCCAATCAGCTGCTTTGCTCTCACTGCAGGCCCAACTTGTCCAGCAAACAGTCCCTCTTTTCCGGAAGCACAGTTGGTCAGGGGTTTCTGTCAGTAGCAGTTGCCAGACATGGCTCAAGAACAATCGTGGCTGTTGCTGTGGTGAGTCGTTTCAGTCAGTAACGACTGACAGCATCTTGTTGCTCACTGGGCACAACATGCAAAATTGCATGAACACATGCTAACACCTCACGGAACACCATTATCATTCAGGTTGATGAAAATGCCACTTCAATCGAGCAGCTACTTCAGCAGGATCTCAAGCAGGCACCAGCGTTGCACACTGGCCAGCTTGACAATGGACTGAAGTATGTTTTGCTGCCAAACAAGACACCACCACAGCGTTTTGAGGCACATTTGGAGATGCATGTTGGTAGGTCCACGACTGTGCAGCGTTACGACCTTCACCTACCACAAACAGCTGCAACATCACTTTTGCAAATTCACTCATTACCAGCAGCCAGTTGTTGCTGAATTGAACGCTGCAGTTGCTGGTTTTTTGTTGCTGTCAGAAATGCTGCAGACCATAAATGTGCATAGTGCTACTGCTTGTATACACACTGCAGATCTGGTGTATATGCATGCATGCAGGTAGTGTGGATGAGTCACCAGAGGAGCAAGGCATTGCTCACATGGTAGAACACATCACATTCCTGGGCAGCAAGAAGCGCGAGAACTTGTTGGGAACAGGCGCTCGCTCAAACGCCTACACAGACTTTCATCACACAGTGTTCCACGTGCATGCACCTCTCATCAATAGCACAACCCACCAACCAATGCTTCCACAGGTACACTTGCAGCATGTCTGCATGTCGCAAGTCATGCATGTTGCACGTCATAACATGTTGCAAGTCATCACATGCTGCTCACTTGTGTAGCTGTTGGCTGGTGCACCAATGTGGCTGCCTGCAAAATGTCAACACATCCTGTGCTCAGTCAAGCATGCAGTTGAGACTCTGGTTAGGTCTGGTATGCTGAGTGGCCGGTCCTGTGACAGGTGCTGGATGTGCTGGCAGAGGTTGCATTTGAGGCAGAGTTTTTGAGCACAAGGATAGAGAAGGAGCGGCGGGCAGTCATGGCTGAAGCCCAAATNGTCCATGCACATGTACAAGAAGGAGCACAACTTCTACGGAGGGCAGGGCATTGTCGGGGCCCAGATCCCTGTAGGCGCTGGCCTGGGCTTTGCACATAAGTACAGGAAGGACGGCGGTGTGGCATTTGCACTGTGAGTACGCTCGCCTTTTGGCTGCCTGTAGCAAGCCCACCTATGCGTGTTGGGCGCAAGTCAGCTGCAGCTTTACACCTGTTGCTGGAGAGCTGTTGCGCGCTGCCATGCACCATTGTGTATGCAAGGTGCACCTCTGCAATGTAGCATGTCAGGCAGCAATGCAGAGCAATGCACGGAAACATATTGGCAATTTGCTGCACCAGGTCATTCAGATACATAGACTAGCATGACAATAGCAGGAGTAGAGGTCATTTTGTAAAGAGCTGAGGATTTTGTCTGCTTAGGCTGCTTGACAGACATCTGCAGCGGAGAAGACTAATAAAGCCTTCCCTCAGGTGCAGCAAAGCAACATGTTTTGACATCAGGCATGCTGCACANTGGTCCTTGAGACACCGCAGAACTCTGCTACATTGACAGCAATACCAGCTGTTGCCATTACCTATGTGTCAGGATGCTCTCAACTTGAAGTTAACTAGGTCACGCAATTATATGCCCACAGCAGTCGTGAAAACATTGCCGAATTGGACAGTCTGTGACATGTCCAGCATCCCTTGGATCCGGCAGTATGCTCATGCACACTTGCCACTTCATTGCATAACCTTTTGAGAGTTCTGCCCAACTACGTCCTTTCCATTTGTGATACCTGTTATATTGCATGTGTTCAAATATGAATGCCTATACGTTAGTTGATTGCAATACTACTTTCCCTACTAAAGTCAAAGTCATGGTTGACTTGTCACAAATATTGGTTTTGTTCAACTGCATCAAAACCTGCATCAAAATCACTCTCATCAATTGCAGAATCGGTGAAAGAGTTGTCAGTCCAGCCTGCGCCGCCCTCCCCACTGCCTGAAGCAGCTTGTAATTGCTGCGAGGGGGTTTGTGCCTGCTCATCAACCTGTTGCTGACCCTCTACATCAATGTCCTCATCCAGTTCTGTAGCATCTATTGCGTCATCTACATCCGATGGATCAAGACTCTCTTGCGGTTCAAAGTTTGCATCTTCGTACCCAACAGGTTGCAAAGGCAATTGGCCCAGGTCCACAATCTCCCGCAAAACATCTGCTGGATGGACTGGCGGATCTTCAACCAGAGCCTGACACACAACGTTGCTCAGGGTGAACTGTCAGTTGGACTACTGAGCAATTAAAGTCATCAGAAAACCATTGGCACATGACAGGTATAAACTTATGCCATGCATCTCGTCAAGCTATAACAACCTGGCGTTGATCACCGGAAGCTTAGCCTACATATCACGCACGTCATGGATGATGTATTGTACACACTGCTTGTCGGATCCTGCCTACTGACACATGTGTTATAGCCATGCCTACCAGTCACAACACCAACCACAAAATGACCAGTACTGACACATGGCGGCCAGAACTGATCTCAGCAGCAACTGANGTTGCCGTCACAACTGCACACCAGAAAAGCACGTGCTACAATGCGATATAGTGGACAATGTCAGCCCTAACCAGTGCAGTTGTTGTGAAGGACATTCACCGTACTGGACTTGCACCTGATNGCATGCATAGCTTCCATGCTGCTGTGCATCCACACACCCATACATCTTGACCCTAGACCCTAGGCCTGAACCCCAACCCTGAATAAGTGAGCAGGGAAAGGCTGCAGCATTACCCTGGCCACAGCCTCTGGCCTTCAATGAGCTTCTGTTCCTCCTCTTCCGTCCAATGCTGAGCCCTCATGTCCCCACTGTGGTGGNACTGTAAGTGTTCAATCTTTATGTGTGTTGCAGCGACGGGGCTAGTACTTCTCTGCTTGGGTGCAATCCGCCTACACATAGTCATAGTCTGCCCATGTCCCAGAGCTAGTGGTATCCCTCACGAGTCTCTTGTGCTCACTTGGAGCATACAGTGTCATGATGGAACTAATGCTCATCTCATTTATTCTGCAGATGCTGAGACTCCAAGCACAAAAAGTGGCTCAGGACCGCCTCAGAACCNTCAGCCACTTGCTGGCTGCCAAACCAGCCTGCCATCTCCTGTTGCACTGCTGCTGCCAACTCTTCATCAGACTTGTCTTCGCAGGTACCAATTATCGACACTGATGCTAAGTGCTGCAAATAGCAGCACGATTCANCATAGTTTCTGCTAGGCTGGATAAGGTCTCACATAGGAACAAGTCCACATATGGTTCAAGGGTACATGCAAGCTCCATGTAAGTTGGCTGCATGAGTTCAGCTGTTCCCAAGTCCACTGTTTGGTAACTGCAAGGAAGTCAACCATCACTGCTTCAGTCATCGTTCAAAACAAAAGTGATGCACACATCATTGTCGGTTGCCTGGCGTTGGAGCATGCATGAAAACTACATGTATATGCCAAGCCAAAGCTGTCATTGTGTCCTAGCACATCAAGTTCGAGGACAATAACGTGTCTTTCATGCTAAGCATGCACCAAGCGCATTCGACTGCCAGCTTTTGTGCAATGAGCCATTCACTGTGCAGCTAATGCAGCCAATCAGTCAAGCAACAGTGGGGTAGGATGCACAGTACCTGTCCTTCAGCGGAGGTAAAGACCCTGCCAACTGTATGGGTCTTGCAGCTTCAGAAGCTGCTTTTCTGGCCACCGAGCCAGCAGCCTGCAGCTCAGCTGATTGCTTACAGCTGTATGTGCACGTTCGGTGGCTCGGGAACTGTACGCACAGCAGGTATACCGCTGCTCAGAACAACACCTCCACGAGCGGTACGAAGTCTTGCGCTTTGTCAACTGACTTGAGAGCCCATGGTGTCGCAGCAAAGTTGTTGGTCGTGATCACATCAGCACCAGCCTCGATGAACTGCTGGTGCAAGCTTTGCACAATCTTCGGCTGCTCGATGTTTGCGTAACAGCCCACCAAAAAGTACTTGTCAACTTGTTGCCCGCCTAACGCGGCTACTTTGATCTCCTTGCCCTTCAACAGGTGNGCTAGTCTTGATGGCCACATTGGGGAGAAAGAAAGCCTGTAACTTCCGCACCAGCCCGTTGCGCCCACTTCCCAGCGTTTTGCCAATCATGCTGAGGTCATCCTGCAAGCAAGTGTGCCTTCAGCATAAAGCTTGCTGGTGACCACAGGCTGCTCAGACAGCTCGCCAACCAAGCACAACTTTGCAGAACAGTCATACATAGCGCAAGCACAGGAGCCAAGACAGAAACATAGCCAGACTCCATGGATGTCAGTTTGCAATTGCAAAAGTTGTGTACAGTAAGCGTGATCATGTATCTTTGAGGTATCAGGCACATCCAGGCCGCCACATGTAGTACAGAGGAAGCTTTTGCTCGTGAGTTGCAAACAGGATTTGCCAAACGCTTACCCAGTTGAAAGTCTTGTTGAAGCAGCGCTTCCTGAGTCCTGCCAACTCTCCTGCATTGCTGTTCAGCTGCTGCTGCAGGTCCTNAGGACATTCTCCAGCACATTGCAGAGTGACAATTGTAAGCAGTCTGCAGAAGCACCGCACCTGTGATGCACTGTTTCAAATGAATGTTGCACAATACGCAGNCTGAGAAAGAGAGGCATTGGTGCAAATACGGTGATTCCGCTGCACGACATGGGTGCTGCGACCCGGCTGTGCCTGCTGCAGCCGTGCAGCGCCATTCCTACATGTAATACTAGCTCGCTGTGTCAATGTCGTTGCATGCAAGCCCTGCAGGACAAACACTCTTGGATGCTTTACGATAACGCGGCCCGAGCATCGTCAAAACGCAGCTGATACACAGTCGCTACCTGTGCTGCATAGCAATTCGCAGTCATGTTGGCAATGTTGTGAGGATCGATACCTGCGTGAGGCTAAGGAGCCGTATGCCGCAGGCAGTCGGTGCAGCGCGATTAGGCGAGCATGTGGTTAAACGCACGTGCGAGTGAACCCAGCTGGTTCCGGAACCGGTTCACCTCTGGGTTCGTACGAAGTTCCGCCTACCTTTCGCTACCGGATCGCGCATACGCAAGCCTCAGGAGTGCTGAAGTTTCCAGACTGGGATCGGGGTACATGTATAGACCACGCGCATACGCAATTTCGGGACATAGCCTGTGTCTTGACACTGTGCTGACTGTTGCTGTGATCAACAGGTCACCGGCAGCGAAAGCGTCTGCATTTCCGCTGCTGACGCTTGCATCACGATGAGACCGCAGCCTTTCTTGAGTCCTATTGGGCCTGCCGAAGAATGTTGATGGCTTGACTTGATACGGACTGGCATCGTCAACCACACGCAGCGTTNAAGGGATGTGTGCGTTGCCTGTGTCCAAAAGAATGGGCTTGGGGGCTTGGCATGCATTTTGAGCTGCAGTGGGGTTATGCAGGAAATGGCCAACCACCTTCCAAAAGATGGTGCCATTGGTGTCCCCCTGTTTGAAGTCAAATGCACCGGGACCTGCAGAATGTGCAAATGCGAAGTTTGACACAGTTTGATGTCGTGAGCACACTGCTTGCCTGTGTACTTTCCTTGACTTGAACAGTGACGGCATGTGCGAGGAGTGCATGTGCTACCACTGCCGTGTAACTACTGAGTGAGCTTGTGATTCCAGTCAGACAACTCAAGTGTCACAAACGCGGGCAAGTTTCAGCAGCTTGCAGCAACAGGCGACGACTCACAAAACACAGGAGCACTTGTTGATATTGGTCACTGAGGTGGTGGGAAACTCTGTGAATCATACAACAAGTTACAGCACACATGCCACACTGGACTATGGCTGAAGGTTGCATGACGCACAGACTTCTGTGTATAGGGGTTGATGTGTGCAGCACTGCTAGTGGTGAGAAGTGCTGTGCGTGCTATGCTGCGTGTTGTGCTTTGCGTGCTGTGCTGTGCTGGCATNTTCTGCCACTTTGCACGTGGCCTGGGAGACAAGGTGTACAATGAGGTTACAGAGTTTAAGGCGCTGTACAAGACGCTCATGGAGGTGATCGTCTCGACTAATCAGCTCAAATGGCAAGCCTGAGAGCAAATGTTGGCTTGATCAGTGCTGCTCTTTTGTGTCACTGTCAGCAGAAGATGTGCCATGTTGAGGTTGAGCATCAGTACCATGACACTGATCCTTTGCATGCTTGTATGCTGGGACAATGTACCATGTCATGTCATGAGTTGATTGCTGAATGCAGGCATTAAATGAGTACAATGAGACAAATGCTGGCATGGACCTGGTGCTGTTTGAGGATGCCATGAAGCATGTCTGTCGTATCTCACGCATCATTTCCAGCCCAAGGTAAGGATGTGTCATGATATGCAGACTTCTGCGGGTTGCTCAGGTCAAGCACCATGTGTGCAAATTTTCCCAACTTGCCCCTCACGTTATGGCTTATTGGGCCTACATGTATGCTGGTGCTCTCAGGCAGTCCTAGTCTGACACAACATGCCTTGAATTGACATTCGTTGTGTCTGCAGCGGCCATGCGCTGCTTGTGGGAGTTGGAGGCTCTGGCAAGCAATCCCTTGCCCGTCTGTCTGGTTTCATCTGTGGCTATGCCACCTACACGATTGTCATCTCTGGCAACTACAACCTGAACAATTTCCGTGAAGACTTGCAGAAGATGTACAAGAGAGCTGGTGTCAAGGTACAGCACCCCAGACACTTTAATGCTAGTGGTACATCCTGCTACTATGGAATGCATCCTGTTTGCCTTGCAGGCTTTTCGCTCAACTCGTAGTGCTGATCATATGCAAAGCAGGCAGTCAGGGTATGCATTGTGCAGGGAGAGGGCATCATGTTCCTGTTCACAGACAGCCAGATTGTGGATGAGAAGATGCTGGTGTACGTCAACGACCTGTTGTCCAGTGGGGAGATACCAGACCTGTTTGCTCAGGAGGACAAGGACGAGATCATCAATGCTGTGCGCTCAGAGACAAAAGCTCTTGGGCTTGTTGATAGCTCAGAGAACTGTTGGTCTACATTCATTCAGAAGGTGAGCCAAGTTGTCCAACCTCACGTTCAGAGTGCAGTGCAGCACTATACATGTACTGCACCATGTTCAGCTTTGAAGTTACCTGCAATGTCACTCACACACACGCTGCCATTCCTTGATGAGACACTGTCCATGCAGCGGGCGTCATACTTGCATGCCTGCCCACAGCTAACGAATAAAGTAGCTTACATGACAAGTGTCTGAGTGCAGGTCCGCAACAATCTGCACATGGTNCTTTTCTGCTGTTTCACAGTGGTGTGTCTGGCTGCAGCAGACTATGTCTGTCATCCATGTGTTCAGCCATTCAGGAAGGATGTTGACGTGGGGTTTTTGTGTTATCAACTACATTGTAGATGTGTAGAAGTGTCACTGCTTGCTCTTCAGCGCTGCACCTCTTTATGTTGCGCGCTGTTGGCCACCCCACAACGTGAAGGAAGGTATGACATGAATTGCTGCTGTAGGCATGACCAGGGAGANTCAAAAGCAATTCAGACGAATAAACGACGATGATTAGCTCCCAAAAATCCGCAAATGGTGCCGACGATCTTTATTGGGCGACGATGATTATTGTTGCTACGGTACTTGCTACGAGGTTTTGCGTGTCAACCACAGGGTTGAGCGCACGCCAGCATTGACAAGGGACGCATACTTGGACACAGATGGTTGACAGAAATGGCAAACAAAAGTGACTAGCAGAAATTATACAGTATCCAAACCAACTAGCAGCTGACTTGGGACATCTGTAGGTAAGGCAATATGTTCTTGAAATTTGAAGTAGATAGAATGTACATGTACATGTGCATCTTCATACANTACAACGTATAAAGGAAAATATGACAAGACACTACATCGCTCAGGCACTGTGTAGAGAGGAGCCCAGGTCAACCCTAAGCTTCCATGTGACGCAATATGCAATATTTAATCTTTAGTGTGCCAGGCATGCACCGTCACATGCTGCATGGATACACCAATTACTTGCTACATTTGTAGTATGGTGTGTCTTGATACTTCTGCTGATATGCATGCTGCTGACAAATGCTGGTGGGCAGTCTTACCTCATTGTAGATCTCCATCATTGACAGCCTGAGCAGGAAATCCCGCCCAGGCGTCTTTTCAATGATGTCAAACACATCCTGCAGTGCTCGAGGGACCACGCNCAGGCACTGCTACTGCAGGGTTGAGTCTGGAGGGTGTCCAAGTGTTGTTTGAAGCCCAACATGGTCATGTCTCGACCAGGCAGCAAGCAATGCAGGAAGAAGAGCTATAGCAGTCTTTCCTGCTGATCTCTGCCTCCAACGATGATTTCAGATTCTGCTCTGTGTGCCGTTTCTTGCCTGTATGTTCGATGTAAGCAAACTGTAGTTGGCAAACAAGTTCGGACTCGAGCGTGTCAATGCCATGAGTCCACATGCAATTGCAACTCAGCGAAAGGTGTCCATAGTCATTGTCTTTTGTGAATGCACTTGCTATGCCTCAAGCCTTTCCATACTCAGTTGCTTCACTACACACGTCAGCCAATCTCTACCTGTGAATAACTGCTGGTATCATCAGCCTTAGCCATACTGTCAGGACACACCTCATACCAAAACTGAGAATCTATACCTTTCAAACATGNTTCCATGCATGCAAGGCTGATGTGTAAAGAGCAGAGTAGATAGCACTATGCTCACATGCAATGCCAGCAATGCATTAGCTACTTACAGTGGTGTCACAGTAAACGCTTCATGTTATTGACATTGAAACGGATGCAACCAACGTACAACAAGCTTGATCCAATGTGCAGGCTACACTGGCTGAGAGTGTGCAGACATGTACATTGCTGGTGACTGGACGTCTGGAGGAGGTGCTTGACTCAGCACAGAAAGCAGCCAAGTACCCTGCTGTGCAGCCAGAGCAGCTCATTTCCNATCTCTAGCCCGTTCTGGCCAATGACTGAGTCCCCAGTCCCCTTGTACGAAATCCTGTGAGGTGCAATTTGGCCTCAACAGCAACATAAATGCTCGTTTTAGAACCGCCCAGCCTTAAGTGTGTCAGCAAGATTTGCATGCTTGTAATGGAAAGCAAATGGCTGCTGTTGTGAACTGCATGTGCTGCGTCAAGTACAAAGCATAAATTCCAAGGCATGCTCCAAGCAAGGCTCTGTAAATCACTGCTCAAAATGAATGCATTGCACAGTGGATCATGCATGCATGCCTAAACTTTATTTGCCTGCCTCAGGCTAGCATACCTGCTGCACCTTCTGGGGCACATCATAGAGCATTGGAGCCTTGGACAGTCCCAGCTGCATGCACAGGTGAGACAGGACCTGACTGGCAGTCAGATGTACAAGGCTTGATCAAGCATATGATGCACATTGTGGCAAAGGACTGATGTGCATCATATCCTTGATCAAGCTTTGTTCGTCCAAGCTGATAGGAGCCCAGGCTGGAGCATCAAATCTGGTGTGGCTGCCCACTCGCAGCGCCTCTGTTGTCTCACCTGCAGACGGACCACNTACAAGGCATACCATGCTGCATGTGTCCCTCGGTAAGTGCGTGAATCATGTTCAGGCGGAGTCATGTGACTTGCTGAATTTGTATGGAGCCTAAGCAGGCAGGAACACATAGTGATGTTNCCGCTACACTGGAGAATTGAGCATGATGGAATGAAACACACATCAAGTGCTGTTGATCTGTACAGCAGCTGCCACCCCNCATGAGCAGCCACAGGTAGTGGCACTATGAGCAACAAGGCCCATCTCCGTGCGCATGGGCCACATGGTAAGGGGATGATGTGGGATGCTAAATTGTGGTAGTTCACCTCGTGCTGTTGTGAGCCTGGCGTGATGTCGTGCTCAGTCGAGAGCATGACAAAGTGGACGCTGCCATAGTCAAAGCTGTACCAGAAGGGGGGGTTGGCCAGGGTGGGGGGTTTGCCANAGTACAACTCATTCTATGCACCAGATATTACAGGAGCGCTTACCTGCTTTAGAGACAATTGAAGTAGCATGTACGACATCAGGAGACCAGTATGCAGGCTTTTTAGGGTGGCCTTACTGATCACAGCCCCTGCTGTTTACTGGAAGGCGTTGCTATATCNTCACTAAACTATTAATGCTTACAAAAGTGCTGCATCTCAACACATGCTGCACTTCTTGATTTACTTTGCCTTTGGACAAGATAACTGCACCGTGCTTTTCATGACCTCCTGGAAAGCAGCTCAAAGTCTTTACAGAAACTTGGGACTGAGGGTGGTATGTGGATGACANCGGAGCAGGTCTTGTCTGGCTCTGAAGCTTCACCTATGGCGTTGAGCAACATCAGAAAGGTGCACTTTATGACTGCTCTGGAGTTGCAGCAGCAGTTATGCCACCTTGATAGTGTCGAAAGGATGTCCAACTACAAGCGATGCCGCTCCAGCACATGATCCAGCTGTCAAGTCCTGCNTCTTCAGCTTTGCTTTCTCGCAGTTTCTGACAGAAATGTGTTGGGCTCAAGTTGTATGTTGTATCTCACAGCATCACTGTCAAGTGTCATTGGCAACTGTATGAGCATGGTTGTGTCGCATCACCTCAGTGCGGCATGTACAACATTGACGGTCTGTGCATGTGTGCAGATGCCACCGAGGCCGATGGTAGTACTGGGCATATGCTTATGCCAGAGGCATTGCCTCGCATCACCCTCCCTACAGCAGGCATTCAATCTGCCACCATCCCTGCCAAAACGAAACATGTGCAGCAGCGTGCTGGAAGCAGGTGTGCATGCATTCAACCTATTGTCTGCCTCTCCTGCATGTTTTCCTGTTTCCCCTTTCCTTTTTCTCCAGACCCTATGCCCCTTTTTGTACCCCACCCTGGCTCTAGTTATCTGCTGAGCTTGACTAGGTGCTGTTGCTGTGCTGTGCTGTGCGCTGAGCTGTGCTGTGCTTATGTGCTGTGCTGTGCTGTCACAACAGCAGAGTGCATGCTGTGCTGTGTGCTGTGCTGTGCTGATGCCATGCTGTGCTGTGCGTGCTGTGTGTGCTGTGCTGTGCTGGTGCGGTGCTGTGTGTGCTGTGCTGTGCTGGTTCTGCTGTGCTGTGCTGTGAAACTGTGCTGTGCTGTGCGCTGAGCTGTGCTGTGCTATTGTACAAATGTGGCATGTAGTTGCAGAGCATGTCATGGTGTCATGGTAATCAGGAGCCGTCAGCACTTTTTAGCCTGTTCTTGGAAGGCATGCTAGACCTGAGTTCACGCAGCATCTCTTTAGAATCAACATGGGTGTGCGTTTCATACGCAGGCAAGCCCAGCAGAAGCTAAGATCCCAGCAGTGGCAAAAGCAGTGAGGGCAGCCCTGTTAGAGTCCTCAGGAGGGAAGGGCCATTTCTTGCAGCCTATCTTGACCAGCTATGCAGTGGTGGGGGANGTAAGTGTGCAATTGTGCGCAACCTGGACGGGCGCTTGATTGCTGCACGACCTTTTCAAACTTGAACGATGTTGACTTTCCGACTTCTGCAGGCAACAAAGAAAGTAAGCTGGAATGTGCTCTTGATGCCAACGTTGCAAGAGCCTGCTCCGCTGGATCGAAAATTCAAGCAGCTGCAAGAGATCAGCAGGAGGCCCTGCCTGCATCCACAGGTATTGATCCCCTTGCTGCACTTGTGTGACAGTGTCAAAAATGCATATCACCCATGCTGGTGCCCTCAAATCAGTGGNGGCCAGGTATGATCTCAGAGGTGAGAGCCTTCAAGGCTTTCCTGCTTTCATAGACTGTACCCATCAGCATGGTTGCAACAGCGCAGTGATGATCACGCAGGGTGTGGATTTGCATACATAGCAACTCCCAACTCAAGCTGCCTATTCAGATCCACACGTTTGGGGTTGAAGCCTCAAGTTGGGAGGATGCTCATCCCAGCACACATTCACATGGCCGTTGCACTCATTGTTGCCATGATGCACAGTCTGTTTTGAAGTGTTGCATGCATCACTTGTCAGCAAAACCTCAGACAGCAATCTTCCTTGTTACATCTCTATTCAGCTGACCTCTTTACATATGAGAATACACATGAGCTACAGTTGCAACTAAAATGAACAAGTCTTAGCATGTCTACACAGACTCTGTTGCAGGACCATCAATTACCATCAATCCAGCATATCGCTCACGAACTTGCACCCGAATCTTGCTAAGATTGACTTGCTTTTTAGCTCGGCGGGCTGAGGACAAGTATGCTCAGGACCTGGAGAAAAGAATCAAACAGGTCCTAGGAGATGACTCAGATGAGACTGTAGCATTCTTGGACCTCCATGATGCCATGACAGTTATCAAGTCACATGGCAAGACGTTGCCCAAGGGCATGACTGATGAACTGCTCCTAGAGATCAACAAGGAAGCAGCAAAGCGGATGCTTGCCCTGGTGGCACCTGGAGTCGAGCTGAATCATAGAGAAGAGCTGTTGAAGCTCAGCATGGGCCGCCTGTTTGACACTGTGGTGCAGCGAATGCGTCAAGTGTCAAGTGGACAGTCAAAAGACAAGCTGTACTGCTATAGTGGGCATGACACAACAGTGATGCCGTTACTTGCANCAATGACAGAGTTGTCCTTCAAGGCGCCGCTGAGCACTACACATGCATCTGGGCCACACCGCGTCCTGCTCAAGTCTAGCTCCTGTAATTCACACAACAGCGTCAGCAGCTTGATATGCATCCGCTTTGCACTCAGGGATTCTTCAGCTTCAGCAGGTGACAGGGTGTTGGTCTGTGCCTTGCTGAGTCACAAGAAGCCTGTAGACATCATCTTGTGGAGTTCAAAGGAGCCCCCTGAGTGTGGGACAAGAGCATGAGAAGCATGCCACAGACACCTGCCTCCTAAGCAGCAATTGCTATAACATATCACAAGCACCTGATGCATAAAATATTGCCTGATAAAGTCAATGCAGGGTAGCTTGCTCACCATTGCCATCATCGTCGATGCCATTGCCAGGAATTTCAGCCGTGTTGACCCACATGTTGCCTACAATGCTTGCAGGCTTCAAACCAAATCCTGCAGACGGTGCAAGGCCAGCTGCAGTATGCTGAGCAGAACATCCTACAGCAGATGGTTGACATTGGGGTGAGCAGTTCACCTTCTATGCCTCTTTTGCTCCACTTACACAGCAGGGCCTTTGAACAGTCATACATATTGTAGGTTGCTACATCACGGCTGTTTGCTCTTCATGCAGAACTGCACTATAGTTGAGGCTCACTAGGCCAGTTCCTGTAANTTACTGCTGCTGAGAGGGGAGCTGGCCACCTGTAGCTGTTGCTGGCTCGCTGCCTACCACTGGTGGTGGCTGCGCATCAGCTATTGATGCCAGTCGCATCAGGTTTTGCTGAAGCTTCTGCTGATACCTATGGTACATGCAAATCAGGCATGTGATGCTGTCATTCAGCCTGTAACTTGTTATGTTGAAAATGAAGAAACAGTTGAAGAAGCAGGAGCTCAACGTTGGTAGCCTCACCCGGCACAGGCCTGCATCTTGCCAGCATTCATGTTTTCAAGGATAGCTTTGATCAGCTTTTCGTTGTCTTCCAAATCCTGCCATTATCAGACATGATGTGTGATGCTACACGTGATTTGCACAGCGTCATCGAGCTAAGCGAGGCTGCAGCAAACCATGCCGGACTATACCTGTTGTATTTGCTCCCTTGTTGGGACCTCTGTGAGCTGTGCCTGACCTGCTTGCGCCATGGGCTGCAGCTCCGCGATGTACTAGCACAAGGCTGGTGTACTAGNCATCATAGATCTTCAGAAAGATACATATTCGTCTGCCTTTCTCAGCAGCGACACCTTTAATAGTCTTGTGTTGTACAGAATTTGCAGCCTAATCATATATGAGTATGCATGCTAGCCATCTGTCGTTCCATGTTTCCCTCACAGGAGGCTCATTAGCAGACTCTCCCCTGTTTGACCTGCATGTCTAAAACGTTGACACTGGCCATGTCGTGAGCAGTGTATGACTGTGCTAGTGATTACTGTTGCAGCAGCTGCTGAAAACAAGTCGAGACCCACCGTTCCAGCATTCCTTACTCTGGGGTGGGGTCAAGGCCGGGTCACACAGGAGTACGATGCATTGCACCCTTCCCATACCGCTTCTGTGGCGCTATAACACGCGCATGCACCCACGCTAACACGCTGTGAGTTCGCTTCACAACGCAGCCGAGTCAAGTTACGCAACACCAGCAGCCCAGGCGATGCTGCTCTCACCTTCTGGCTTGTCGCGTGATCAGCCGTGACCTGCTGATCCGGTAAAATGTCATCACTCTATCACACTCTGACGCCTCAGCATGCACCGCGCTGTTACGTATCATTACGCTGCGCTGTTCGGGTCGGGTTGAAGACACGAAAGCTCCGGTATTGTCCAATCAGAAGAGTAACACTGCCAAGCTTGCTGAGTCCCTGCTGTGCTNCAGTATCAATCACTGTGCTTGTGAACTTGTTGTGACAACACAGAAGCTGTGCAGCATGAACATACAGTCATTAGCAAGGCCTTCCTATAGAATGCATTACAATGTATTGCCATTTAGGTTTCGTATGGGAATGGATGTTGCTTTATTATGTGATGTGAGGTTTCATGTGACACAGGATCATTGGGAGCTGAGATGTTTTACGTTTCATGTCATGTTGCAAATCCTGACATCTCTGAAATCCCATACAAATCGAATAGATTTTGCATCATTTTGTGTTGTAGGGTCATTGGGAGCATCCTCCATATGACAACAGCAGCATCCGAAGTGCATACCACATTCNGCTAGCTTGATGATGGCACTCCAGTCAACACCATCTGGTATCTGCAAGCCACCAGACACCAGATCCTCACAAAGCAAAGGGCACCCTACTAGACTCTCTAGTGCATATGCTCGTCTTGACGCTCGATTCACTGTCACAGGCAACAACACTGTTTCCAGGCAACCGAGTGTACTATTTGGTAGCTTTGGCTGCTGGTGAGATCAAGCACAATCACGAAGAAGGCACGTTGCCTGGAGTGTATTGTATGCTAGCGTTGGCTGCTGGTGAGTCATGAAGAAGGCAATTTGCCTGGCATAGCAATGATATGCTCACCTGAACTGCTGCAGCACAGAAAGCATACAACACTGTGTGTTGTGTGGCAACTGTAACCGCAGTGGGCATCAAGCATGCACAGTAAANTATTGATGGAGCGACAGTGCAACAGTATGCCCAACAGCGTAGCAAAGAAGGGGCTTAAGAGCTGATCTACACATGCTGAACTAGTGAAAACGTCTTTTTTCATTCAGTTACAATGTTTGCAGAGCCCAAGGTGACTGCTTGATTGGTTGCTGTGAAGCCACTGCCTTGAATCCCTGGGCTTCTGCAGTGCAAGGGACGTTGCCCTGGTCAGATGACAACATCATCATCCTTCAACGCTTTTGACACAAGAAGAGCCCTTGTAGGTTAGTACAGGACCAGGTAAGTGTCTCATGTCTGGTTCCATACATCAAGTNTGTTGCAGTCAATTCATCTTTTACTAGTCACAGTGTGGCACCTGAGCTGCTGCATTGAGCTCTGACTGACCATAACACCTCAAGACAATTTCAACTGACATGCACACAGTTTACCTCAGGCTGTGTGCAAGTGGAGATCAGGCTNCACTGACTGTGAAGTTGACTTCCCTGAAAACCGTTGGGTAGAAAGGTCAGCAAAGCGCCTGGACAGAAGGCTGATGCACTGGATGGCCTTCAACTGCAATGCAAGACTCGTGAGGGTTTTCACCTCAAAGCACGCGAATTCTTCGTATCTAGCTCGCGAGTGAACGTAGCGGGTACAAAATCAAAGAAGAAGCACACCGGCCGTGATGTTGAACGATTGAGCGCCACATTGAGCGCTGCTGTCGATGGTGTCTCGCCGTGATGTGCACTGTCAGGAGCACAGCAGCCTCCAGTCAATGCTGTGCCTGATTACGAGGTCCAGAATGTTAGTTTGTCTTCCGAATATGTTCTGCCAATGCTCAGGCCNCTCAGCTGAACTTGCGACACCAAGTTGTTGTGAATGTTCCAAGGGCTGACAGCCTGGCAGTCAACTACAGCAAGGAAAACATCACAGAGACTGCTACTTGTTGTCTCTGGTGCGTGATGGACTGCCTCTACTTCAACCAGGTACCCCACGAGGAGTACTACGCACTTGTACCCAGCCGTATCAGAAGACAACAGTCAAGCTCTGGCTTTCCAATACTGTCCATGGCCCAGCACATCAGTGGNTGTTCGAAGGGCGTACGACCTGCGGACTCAGGCGCTAATTTTACTAATCAGCAGGTTGCTGAAGAAGCGGAAACGTGTGTTGTACGGAGCTGACGTGGCTCATTCGTATATCAAGTTATGCTTCAAATTTCTAGATCTCGACCGTTTTGCGTAAGCAGCGAAGCAGTCGACGCAACCTATTTGTAGCAAGTGGTATAGGCACACTATGTGCACACAGAGTGCGCATCTTGAATGTTCGCTTCAAAAAGACAAGCCGTACAACATGGCACCTGTACTAGCACAGCACTTTCATTCAACTCAACACTTTCACCTAATTTGAGCACAAAGTCCGCTTGATACCGCTTTGTGGAAGAAGAGCCGTCACGGAGTCACTGAGCGGTCACAAGAAGTTGCTGGGGGAGGTCAGCGGAGTGGCCGTNCCATGATTGCTTCAACTTGCCTGAATGACAGGCGGGACATATGTTGCGTAGCGCTTCTTACGTCTGCCATGCTTTGAGATGGAAGACCTGCGTCTCGTCAGCTTTTGCCTGTCAGGACTGGTCGGTCGCTGTGCATTCATGCTACCTTGCTCCTCCAGCACATGTTTCAAGGCTGCAGGACAGGAACCAGAGTGACATTGCATGGTACAGAGTGTTTGTACAGGCCTCCCGTACATGTTGCATGGTCACCTTGGCTGCGTGTTGGCCTGAAATCTTGCACTGTGTGCTCTTTCTGAGGAGAAAATGTCTGTGACTTTGCTGCTGCGAAGGGACTGACTCCAGAAATGCAAGTGCCAGCATTAGCTGTCACCTGGGGCCTGCCTAACAGGGTGGTTTCATACTCTCTGACATACTGATTCCACTTCACAAGTGTCCTCCAGATGTCTGAAATCGTGTCTGTCACAGTCTGGAACGGCAACCGCAATAGGAGCAACATCACTGTAATGATGGACCTGCATAAGACATCATGATTTTTACTGAACATGACCCACCATTTGTTTCACGGCAAAATGAGGCAGTGCACCTTTCTTTTGCCAGCTGCTGCCTCAGAACGTGAACAACATGCTCCTTAACATCCTGAAGCGCTGTTGAGCATAACAGAGCCCAAAGCATGGCATCCCGAAATGACGACAAAAGAGTCCAGACTGTCCAAAGTCCAAGCACGATCACGATAGTGAGTATATTTCCGCCCGCGTATAAAGCCAGTTGCAGGTAGAGCTTGTTGCTTGATGAANAACTCTCTGCAGCTGTGGGTGGCCAGCTATGTTGCATCTCACGTATGCATGGTGCATGCTAGCAGAACCGTGTTCGACACGAATGTCCATGCATTGATGACAGTTGATAGCAGGTACAATATCCGATGCTCTTGTGCCCGCAAGCATGTTGGAAGCGTTTTGCTGAACCTTGTGTCACATTCCTTTTGGTATGCTCGGAACCCCAGTTAACTAGACAAACTTGTTGACTCAGCGCCAAGAGCCTGCCAACTGTCCACCCGAACTTGCTCTGACCAGTTGCGTGTACTCACCGTCCGGAATATGCTGTACTGCTGCTGAGACATGTAAGCATTCCGCTGTTTAAGGTGGGCGCCACCTTACAGATCTACAACATGCCGCTTTCCACAGAGTGAGTCGTCGTCATCGCCGCCTGAATTTGTGCTGCAACGCCCACCATCCAGTAGCTCACGAGTCTGGTACGTCGCAGGAGACTACTGGGATACCAACCGGGATCACTCACGTTTGGCACAGCTAATGAAACAGTCTCGATATGCGGAAACTGCCTTGTCTTTCAGTCCATGAACGGTGCACAGGTGACATGACTCTTTGAGCANAGAGTCAGACTCCCTCTCTCACTCAGAGAGAAGCTGCACCAGCCGGGCAACACCTTTCAGCACGGTCTGAGGCAGCCTTCAGCATCAGTTATTTACATGCTACACCCTTTGTAAATGGCACAGCTATCTTCAGCAGCGTGACTGGCAATTTGACGGGAATCAAACCGGGATTGCCAGCTACTTGCTATGGCCAGCCTTGCAGTCCTGCAGCCTGTTTTCCAGCTGCAACTACGTCAGTTCGTCAGCATGTCAACTATGTCAATGTCACTGCAACTGTAAAGTTNGAATGGAATGTCGCTGTCGCTGTTGGTTTCTGTTCATGGCATCGGTCTCAGAAATGTGTGCAAGCACTCTGACAATGNCAAAAGAGCCTTCCAGCTTGCTGGGTTTACACAAGATGAGAGCAAGCCATTCAGACAGGGATCTGCCCAGCCTAATAGTTAGTCATCCTGACGGAGGTGATTGCCTGCCTTTTCAATTGTGGTCATCCATTGTATGTGGACAGGACTCGTTACAGGCATGATTAGCCTGAGCGCATGTATGGAATCACCAACAGACATTTGAGTACACAATAATTTCATTTCGCACCACCTCTCTTGATTGTGTTGCTGTGACCGCATCACACTATCTAGTTGCTTCGGAGCTTTAGGTGCTGCAGGGCCTCGTCACCTCCCGCGTACACCAGCCATAATCAGGCAATACGCCTTTGCGGGCTTACTTGATCTAGACCTTAAACGCATGCCGAGGTGATGCTACAAACACCGCACCGATGGCGCACTTGCACATGACTGTGCATTCATGCAGGGAGTCGTGCACATTATTCTGTCACAAGCAGCAAGTCTTTCAGCGCGGGGATGTCCTACAAAGACCCCTTACNGCTTTGTGAGTCTGGGCGAGCTGTGCAAGCCTCTTGCGGCGACTTCGTCATCTGTACATGCAATGATTGCATGGCATGCGCATTACAGCAGCAGCGTATTGAACAAGATCAGTTTGCCACACACAACAGATCGGCTACAATCACAAACGAGCTGCAATTGCAATCACAGTGCATTACAGCACTGACTGTAGGATGTAAGCAGACACAACCCCGTACAGCAAGCCTGAGAAGTTCCATAGGCAAGTGTAGCAGGTAAACAGATTTGAAACATGTCAATGACAACTTGCTTAAAGTTCACGCAGCATTGATGAGGTATGGCAGTTTGACTACAGCAAGTTGTCGAACAAACAGTAGCACTGATCTCTGCAAGACATTGTCTAGGGCTTCTTGCAGAAGTAGCTGGCAGTAGAATTGCCACTGGCACTATTCACTAAAGTTACTGCTGCGGCACCAGCAACAGCAGTGGCTGGACTGCTACAGTTCAAGTCGATTTTCTGGTTTGGTACAGAGATATGGATGCGCTTGAGCAGGGTGACTGTAGCATTGATGTAAAGGGTTGTTTTGCCAGCCAATTGGCAGTCAGTCACAATTTCGCCATTGGAGGTTGCGGTTCCAGAATTGCCTGGAAAGTCAATTAAGACAGCAACTGTACTGTTTCCACGGCGTTTGATGTTTATGTCTGGCGCATCAGCAGAAGCCAAGTTGGTTATAGTGGTTCCACTCCCCACCAGGGCTCTCTCATTGTNTGGAGGATCCATGGTACACCCACAGGTGAGGCCAACTTCCCTGTGCTGTGCTGTGCTGTGCTGTNTAAATGCAGCAACATGATGGGTTTGTGGTGCAAAGCACAACTGCATGGTGATGCAGTACGGGGCACAAACAATCTACACAAGCTGCAAAGTCGCAACGTTGATAACAGCATTCAGCTGTGATGAGTGCACATGAATTACCTCTTCAGCCTGTGGCAAGACAGCTACAGAGACAGCACTGGTGTGCATTCTGCCGCTTGTTTCGGTTGCAGGAACACGCTGCACTCTGTGGATGCCGCTCTCAAACTTGAGCTGCCCATACACGCCCTGCCCACTGATGGTGGCACTGGCTGACTTGCAGCCACCCTTTTCCTCTGTTGCTGCTAGCTCAACTATCTGCAGACACAATGCACAGGTTGTGGACATGCAGCAGTGCTGAGAGCATTGCAGCTGGCGATGGCAAAGGGCTCTTGGCACCCATCCTATGGTATAGGTTTTTTGTCCAGCAGGCCAGTGGAAGCAACATGAGACGTGCGTTTGTACACACCCTTGCGATGCACATGCCTTTGGAGAATGCAGGAGGACAATTCTGTGCTTGCTTTGCACAAGCTTCATGCTGGCACTACGTGTGTGCCTGCCTGTGTATGCCTCGAGCACACGCGGCTCATGCTCCCACAACTGTTGCCCCACTGTGTGAGCAGAGCGTAAACTCTGATTGGTTGAGTGCAATGAAATCTGCATAAGAAGCGGCAGGTCTGGCGGTAATATGCTGTGACATGTACCTCAAACCTCCAGCTGCGCAGTGCGGCTGCCCTCTCATACATCCGCAGCAGGTCTCCAGCAAACAGTGCTGCTTCATCACCTCCTGTGCCAGCCCGTATCTGCAGACATGATGTTGCTGACATCTGATGCATGTCACAAATGAATTTGTGAGGATCCATGTTGCAGCGGTCAATGTAGTTGGGCTGTGACAGGTGGGCCTACTCAGCAATTGCTGGTTGCTTGAAGGTCAGTGCATGGTGAGGCTCAAATGCTGCCTGCAGATGGGTTCAACAAGCCCAACCTTACCCAAGCAATCCAGTTGAGGCATACCATAGCACAATAGTTGCTTGCAGACAGATTTGTCATGCCCTGTGAANGCAGCCGTATGTTGCACTACCCTGTGCTGCATCGGACACACCACTGTTTGCTGGTTGATTGAGCCCATTTGCTTGGCAGCTCAAGTCGCCAATGCGTTCAAGTGTCTTCACAGCATGAGGTGGCTTGTGCATTGCAGGCTTAGTCACATATCTAGTGCAGCCACAGACATGGTGCCTGTGGGCTGGAAATGCTTCACTGAACTTGGAGCATTGCATGCAGATGATTTGATGGCGTGAACATGTCTAACCCTCGCAAGGAAACGCTCAGTAACGCAAAACGTGAGACGAAGACTGACTTCTGACGAGAACAAGTCAAACGTTTATTAAGTGCTGCTTAGGTAGGCTTGACAATGGGGATTGTACACTCAAACAAACCTTGCAGAAAGCTTCACACAGACCTACCCTGAGGGTTGTAGGGAAGTGAGTCAGCAGCTTCCATGGAGAAGCCAATCAGTATGGTGTAGAAGTCACCCACAAGCTCCAGATTGACCTCCGGCAATGCATACCTCTTCTCCTTCAGCATCTGACGACACCCGACAGCCAGCTGCAGCACCACATCCGAATCTTANACATGTACCTCACAGGTATGCTTCCATGTATGTGTCCTCTGCCTCTTTCTTCTTCTGCTTCCACCAGCCGTCTCCCGTACCCCTTGCTCATGCAAGCAGCAGCATTCCAGCCGCAGTGCATGCTCTCTTGATTGAGCCTGCTAGCAATGCAAATCTCCATTGTCGTTGTGTCAAACCATTGCATCTGCATGCTATGTGTACTCAGTGTGTATTTATCTTACTGCCCAGTTGGTGTAAGCAGTTGCATTGTCTCAACTGCCCAAGCACATTGGTCAAGCACAGCGGCATCTGCAATGCTCTAATGCAATGCTCAAGTCAAGCATCATGGCTACTCATGCCTTTTGCCTCTTCTCTGCACCTGATGACTACCNAGCAGGGACATTCAGTCATGCACAAACCACCAAAACAAAAATTCACGGCTGCGAAATATTTCTTTGAGACACCATCATGGCTTGCACACATCTTTACTTTTTCAGAAGCATGCTGGCAAGGCATAGCATGGCTTACTTACAACTGCCAGGATGCACATGCCATATCACATTCCGGCAGATGTTAAACGTGCACGTGCCAATGCGCATGACAAGAGGCGCTGTTTATGTGCATGCCAGCAGGTGGTACACAGCTGCTCCACAAAGGGGGTCACCTAGAAGGGTGAGTAGCTCTGCTAGCTGGCTCCCTTCTGTCAGCTGCTTTGGCGTAGGAGCCAAGGCAGTGATGTGCAATCCCAAGGCTTGCTCTTCTTCGGGGCTGCCCTGTCGGATCCTGCCACTCTTGTCCTGCAAAAGCCAGGCAGCCTTGAAAGCCGCATGACTGCAGTTGCTACATCATTCATCCAACACTGATGGAGGCTTGCCTGTCTAGGCAGATGGCATCCCAACTGCTGGGACAAGTTATGCATGGAAGGTCGTTCATCACAAATTGCTCCAGTTACGACAGTCTAAGTTGGCATCGCGTAAGGTGTCTATGCCATAAGCAAGACCCGAGAAGTGAGGCTTTGACAGCCGCCACAGGAGAGCAGTGTGAGTGTGCCAGCAGATGTTGTGCAAACTGACAAGCTACAAGTCAAGCTGCACATACCTAGCACGTTTGCACCACGTCAGCTGTATTGCTACACAACACCAATACATGCTTTAGGCAAAAGCGCAGAACACATGTGAGTGTGACCGCCCCTGTGTGCTTGCTGCTTCTTCTGTCACGACGGCGCACACTATGTAGCAGAGCAGCTGCAGGAAGCACAAGCAGTCGAATCACGCGTTACCTTCTTGTTTTTTCGTTTGCTGGGCTTCTTACCCCCTACAGTGGAGGCTGGGCGGCGGCTGCTGGCAGTTGTGGTGCTGCCTGCTGTGGTGGAGCCCGCATAGGCACTCATGCCACTCACTGCACTGCTTGCCTCTGAAGCTGTGTCATCAANCACGACTGAAGCTGACTTACCCAAGAAGCAACTGAAGGCAGCAATGGAGAAGAAGACTTGCCAGCGAGCTGCTGCTAGTACTTGCTGAGGGATGCCTGCACCCACCATGCTGCAAGTCATGCANGACCAGACAGGCAGGAGGCAGTCGCTCTGGTCCAGCAAAGTACGAGCTGGACTGGTCTGGAGGTTGGTGCTCGTGCCAAAAATGCTGCTAAGGTTTAAACCCAAGGACTGGAAGGACCTGCTCAGCGCGGCGCCTAGCTCTGCGCTGAGGTCATGGTGCACCGAGGCTGAAGCCGGTGTTGATGAAAGGCTTGCAGCTACAAGCAGCGCCAGAAGCAAGTGAGGTCCACTGTCGCGCACGCTTGTTCTGCCTCGCATGGTGCCACTGCCTGCGTTATCGGCTTCACGGAAATGGAACCCTGCCTTTGAGGTCCAGGCAGTTTGATGACGATCTTTGGTATGTTCAGGTTAGTGCGCACTGAGAAACGATCTTTCGCTGAGGTGTTGCTGGAGGGGAAGAAGCACTGCAGCACGCTTTGTCGCCAGGCACTCCTGTCTGGCTTTCAACGCTGCCGCTGACGTAATCAGACAGCGAGTGAACAACAGCAGCGCGATCTGGAGTGCCTTGCAATGTGTGCGACTGTTCTTGTGTGGCAAAGCGGGTGTGGTGTGGTGCACAGCCCTGGTCCNTACAGCACCTCGTTTCCTCAGCCTTGCCCAGCTCCACAAGAATGCTGGAGGCACACTGCGTACCTACTTATGTCATATGAAGACATTGAGATTGCACAAATGATGTGGCCGCTCACACACAATTCCGTCAACCTGGCTTGTGTAGGAGCAGCAGATGCACAGCCTCTCCAGGACACTGATTTGTTCCTCAGTGAAATCTGAATCATGAGTAAGCAAGAGATAAGCCTGTGTTATACAGCAGAGCAATACTGTACTGACTAACCTGATGCGACCCTTGAGGGAGTGGTCTGCTTTACGCTCCTCCCACACACCTTCCATGATGACAGGAGCCATGCTGGATATTTCAGAGGGGGTGGTCTGGTCAAAGGGGGGTACCAGGCCTCGGCCAGGGGGCATCAGCAGGATCTTCAGCCTTGATGCCATTATCTGCATGAATGCAAACAGTGATGCTGCAGCTGACTGCAGCTGACTGTAGGTGAGTATGTTGAGGCAGCGCCGGTGAGCAGCGGACTAGGCAGTACCGGCAATGAGCGAGATGGCTTCTGTAGCTTTGTAGCATTTGTGGCATTCGTGATATTTGAGATCTTGTCATAGCGCTGTAGCTGTTGAAGCTGATATGTGGTTACGGCAAAATGACACGTGTCACGCCTGTTTAGCCTGATGCCAGACAGCATAGTGCTGCCAAATGTGCNGAAAGATCTGTTTTATTACACCACCCCGCCAGAGGACCAGGACAAGTTCACGAACCTAGAGCCGGAGGATGTGGCTGTTGAGCTCAGGGATCTTCGCACCAACAACGAAATGCAGTGGCAGCGCAATGGCTTCGAGTTGGTTCAGTTTCCTCGTTCTCAGAGTGTTTCTTGGGAGGATAGGGAGCAGGTATGGCACTTGATTTGGGAATTGGTGCCTACTTTGTTCTGTGTGTTTTTGAGGCAGTATGTACAACATCCAACCTGTGGCAGCAATCGCCTTTTTGTTGGCAGGTGAAGCAGGTGTACTATCCTGAGGTGGAAGCCTTGCTGAAGCAGAAGACAGGTGCTAGCCGAGTGCGCGTTTTGCTTCATGGCTTCCGTAGGGGCAAGACTCCAAAAGGGTACGCCTTCTCACAAATTGTTGCACTGTCATGAGATGCTCGCGATTGTAAGGCATCGCATCCTTTTGTGTATACTGTACAGCACACAACACCCTACCTTGTTGATGCAGATATCATCACAGTGAATGTATGCTGCTTTGCACATGCTTGTACATATCAGTTGGCTGCCAGTATATGTGATCACCACATGCTCTTTGCAGAAGGGTTGAGGTCTGCTAGTCACTGCTGCACTGCAGCACTGCAGAAGTAAGCTCCTGGGTTGAACATACCATATTGGTATGTCTATTGGTATTGGTATCTTGCCTTGCTGCTAAGGCTGCAAGTGTTCACATCGCATTCCAGTCTAGTGTGTTTCACTTATCACATACTCAGGTGTGCACAAACAACCTGTCATGTGTGCATGGCTGAGCATAGTGCACACTGATGTCGCAGGGAACTGGACATGACCAAGCCGCCTGGATTTCAAGACGTGTCTGTGCTGACTCATGTGGACTTTACTGACAGCAGTGGACCCAAAACAATGCGAGCTTTCATGGGTGATGAAGCCGAAGAGCTTGATGGAAAGCCCTGGGCTATCATTCAGGTGCTGCACATACCTATTGTACTGGTGAATGCAGGCAGCTGTTGATGCAGCACACCTCTAGTCAGGGGCTGCTGCTGGTCTCCCTGTTGATTTGGTGCCAGATTCTGTTTGTCAGCCACATGTACATCCTAATTGTGTTTTGAACAGAACATGCACCCTTGCACCCTATTCATTCTTGCTTAACAGTGCACACCTGTGCCTCATAAAACGTTTCATGACAGCTGCAGCATTGCTGTAAGAGGCCAGCTCCTTCCAGTAGGGGAGAATATTGCTTGATTGCAGATTGCTTGAGTGCCGTCAATGCTAAAGAGATTTGTACATTGTCACATGCAGCAGACTATNCCTGCTCTGCGGCCCAAGTACATATCCTCCATTTCCTGATCATCGTTCAGGATGTCCTCAAGGACTTGCTTGAGCTTAGCCACACGGGTTGTCAGCTTGCTCAGGGTGGTTTTGCAGTCCTTGACCACATATAGGGCCTTTCGAGAAACCTGCAACATAGCTTGCATGACAAAGGGTGTAATTTTGGTGTCAGAATCTTTGCATGGCGTCATGTGCATGACACTGCAGGCGACACAGGCAGCAGCCGCATGAGTGGTGGATATGCCAGCAGCACTCTGACTCCTGAATTGTCACTGGGCTCACAGATGGGCAGTGCAGTAGCTGGTGCTGCTCTGGAGACAAAGGTAACACACAGGCTGCTGCAACAGATGTAAGCTGCAGTGTTGGCCAGCAAAGCAGCATCAGAAGTTCTCCAAGAAGCTGTATACATGCCTGCAGCATAGCACCCCTAGGGGCAAACATTGGTAGTCTGACGGATATGCATTGCTGTCATCGCACTTTCAGNGGTATGCAATCCTGCCCTTGGAAAGATGCGCCAATTGCATGAGTTGTACTGCAAAATGCCATGCATACAAAGTATTGGTGGTAAGCCCACCAATCAATGCATTCTGCACTATGCGGTTGCAACTGCTTGCTGCCACAAATGTCAAGTGACATTGTGAATGCAACAATGAGTGCTGTTGCTGACCTCAGGGTCAAGCAAATAAGTGGATCAAGGCCATGGAAAAAGGGTCTGGCCTTGAAGCACTGAAGATGACTGGCAAAGACTTCTTACGCACCCTGGAGAATGCAGTGCGCTTTGGGCGGCCTGTCCTGGCAGAAGATGTGGGAGAAGTCCTGGAGGCAGCCTTGGAGCCCCTGCTGCTCAAACAGACCTTCAAGCAGGTCAGCCATGAACAGTGTTGAGACTGCTGCACCTGCTACCCAGCGCAAGCTTCTCTCCTGCTTACAACTTTGTTTGCTAAGGCACTACCTGACTTCCAGCAGCACTGCACTATCTTGTTCTTGGGCATGCATGATGGTGTGTCGTGCCNTTCAGCAGCAACAAATGGATGGCATGTATGCAGCTGTTGTGACAGCGGGCCTGTAGACTAAGAAGGGTCTGTGCGCTTAGATATCATGTGAGGATGCAGGGAAAAGCACTAAAGCGTTGATGGAATTGATATGCAGATGTCTTCCCTGGCAATGCGTGAGTGTAGTACTGTGAAACACGACAAGTGTCTTAAGCTAGCTATAGCTGTATACACCAACAGTCATACACTGTCACAATTGTTATTATGCTGGACATTTCACATTGTCATATTGGTTGGGTGATGTCAGACTGGCGGGTGCACATGTGACTGATCAAATTCCAAAGGAGATGAAGACTTTACCAGCATGTCTAGACACACATCAGCAAATGTGATGAACACCACATGTTTCAGTCATGCGGTGCATTAGGCTGCAGTGGCATCATGCAGGCAGCTNGGATCTATCATAGGGATTTGTGCTGCACAGCACATCTAGACTTGGTCAGCCATACGCTGCAAGCAGGAAGGCAGTGAGTTTGTTTTTGGAGTTGCAGAAGGCATGGCTGCATGCAGGGTCCAGTGATGCAAGCAGTGAGCAGGATGCATCCCCAACAGCAGCCATCTCCCAGCCGGCTCTCATGACTGTGGGGTTTGATGGGATTATCCGCATCTGGGTTGAGGTGACATTGGCATCCTCCTTGGGCAACATTACACCCTCCTCACCTACCAAGTAAGGCCTCTGCTGTGCATCTCCCTTGCTTGAATGTTGACGCCAAACATGCTGGTTGTGGTATCGTAAAATGAACAACTGAAAGCCAGCTAGTCTGTGCAGTTTCAGGCAAGTGTGACACTTGCTCTGGGCTTTTTCTGCCCTGAAGGCTGTGCTGTGCAGATCAGTTGGGCCTGTANGCATGATCCAACGCAACAGAGTCGGGATCCCGGCATCCATTTCACAGAAGTGAAACTGGTTTGAAAACTGTGTCAGCGTTCGTTTTAGCGAAGGCCCCGCTTGTATAGCAGTTTATACAAGGCGCTTAGAAGGCATCCGGGCCTCTGACGATATCCTGAACTTGGCCGGACATTGCACGCGTGCTCTGCTTACTTAGACTGTCCACAAGTCGCTGCGAAAGTTGCATGACAACAAGTGCTCAGTCCGACACTAACGGGGACAGGAAGGTAAAAATGTCGAGCATATCTAAAAACAAATTCAGTGATGTCAACATAACGAGATTGTGTAAGGAGCGGATGCTTACAGGATGATCCGAGCACAACAAAGCAGGCAGCTGCACAAGTTTGTGACCCGCCAATCACAGTCCAGGTAGCCAAAGTGATGCAAACCTCACATCTGCTACACCAGTCACTTGATGGCATGTTTTGCACCACACAGACTGCTGTTCTGCAATGGAATGAGGCACGCTTGGAGCTCAAGCAAAAGCGTGAGCTGCGAGAGAGAAATCTTGCCACAAACAGCCTTGGTAAGGCCTGCCTTGGCTGTGCTCAGAGAGTGTTCAGTAGATGTAGCATTCACACAACGTTTGAGTGCAGGGGAAGCAGAGGCTAAGCACCTGGACTCCAGTGTCAAGCGCAACTCAGCCTTGATAAAAAGGTTGCGCCAGCTTACGGATGACACCAAGGATTCACTGCTTTCAGACATTCACAAAACAAATCAGACCAAATATGTCAGTGAAGCAGCAGCTGCCATTACAGAAGCCCCGCTGAAGAGCAAGGATGTCAGTGCTGCAGTCCAGATCTGCTCCACTCTGCATCAGCGGTACCCNACAACCGACAACCTCAAATGCCTACCATTCACGGCAAGGCAGGACTCCATGGGCCGCCGAACATGACCCAGTTTTGCACTTTGTGCAAGGCACCTGGCCACCAAGTGGGTGCAAACTGCCCCGCATGTATACGCAAGGTACAGCCACTGCAACCTGCTACACAGCCTGCCACATCTTTGTTGCCCACTAGCAGTACTGAGCTGCCGCCACCACCACCAATTCCATATGCTTGCGCTGCAAGTGGCCATAGCCTTGACACTATTGTACATGGCTTGGTTGCAGTGAGGAGCAAGGGCAAGGGCAACAATGTCAAACAGCAACAGAAGGCAGTCAAGATCTTAATTGATACAGGCGCAACAGAAAGTTGTGTGTCAGAAAAGTTTGCCCAGTACATCAATGCACCAGTCAGGCCTAAAGTTGAGACATTGTTTATGGCCAATGGTAGTACTGTAGTTTCAAAGGGTACAGTCATATTACCTGTGTACATGCAGTCATATCATGAAGAAGTTGTGTTAAAAGTCTTCCCTATGAATGAACACTTTGACATTATATTGGGAACAGATTGGTGTAGGCAAGTCAACTGTGATATTTCATTCTCAGCCAACACTCTATATGTACAGTCTCCTTCTACTGGGAAGTACCATGAGATCATTATTCAACCTTTACAAAACAGTGTCTTGTGTCCTATTATCAGTTCTGTTCACTTTGACAGGCATATTGAGCCTGATGATGAAACAATCATCTGTAATGTCACTGAACTGCAACCTGACTCTGACAAATCTGATCACAGCAAAGTGCAGGATCTATTGCATCAGTATAGGGATGTGTTCCCTGATGAGCTGCCTGCTGAGCTTCCACCTGAGCGCAGTGTCTTTCATACCATTCCTCTGAAGGACCAGAACACTGTGCCACCTGCACGCAAGTCATATAGGCTCAGCAGACCTGAACNCGTTGCATAAATGAGTTAAGACTCATTAATCATCATTGTCCCTATCATTTTTTTGACCCTTTCTGTTGAGCAATGCCCTTGCACTATCCAGTGTAAGCTCCTCAGGGAAACTGGCCTGTTTAGAGCAGGTAACTGTTTACACCTGTGATCAGCACGCCTGCAGGCAGCTGCTGCTGTTGCGGTCNCTCATGTGTCAGCATGTCCAGGGTGCGGCCTGGCAGCCCTTTCACAGCTCTGGGCACCACTGATGCTGCCACTGCTCGTGCATGCGCCTCCACAACAGCACCTGCAAGGCAACGACATCACAAATGCAAATGGCACGGCACTGATGTCGCATTTAAGCAACTTGCACCCTCCACAACAGCACCTGCAAGACAGCGGCGTCATGACATGCTATACAAACGTACGCCACATAGCAACACAGCAAGCTTGATCTCAGACTGACAAACTTAACATACGACTCTGTGTAGGTGTGTCTGAGCTGAGAAATCACTGCTGTTGTCAGGCAGCATGATGAGTGCAAAGCATGGCAATCAAATGTGTACTGTGCAGCCAGCGGAACAGAGCAGGAAGGCTATGGGCTGTGCAGAGCCCTGCTGAAGGGCCATTCCCCTGCTGGGCATGCAGCATGGTGCATGCATTGGATGACAGTCAAGGTTGTGTTGTAACTCAGGGGAAAGGGGGTCGGCACGGGGTCGTGGGGGAGGGTTTTGAGCGTACCTGTAGTGCGGGCTGCAGAGCAGATGAGGGGGGCGGAGGGGCTGCGAAGAGCCTGCCTAAGGCGCACCCCCACTGCACCCATCAGGCTGGCACTCTCTGCCCCCTGCAGGCCTGGCACATACACCACCTCTGCACCCGCCTGCACAGCACTCTCCAGATAACTGTTTGCTCATTGCTCAGTGCAGGTTTGTCACCCCTTCCCACAAGCATAGCAAATCAAACTGTGCATCTTGTAAACTGTCTACTCGACCATCAGTACCGTTCTGCACGGTGGTGATGTTGCAGTAGGCAATTTACAAGATGCACAGTGTGACTTGCTATGCTTGTGGGAAGGAGTGATAGANCAACACACGTTGGTGTTTGGATGCACAGCCTTGGCAATTTGCATGTGGAGTATGCTTCGCTCTCATCAGACATCACGTTCATGCGTGGGTTTTCTGCGCAGCAGGGTCACATTGGGTAGCTAACCAGTAATGCAATGTCTAAATTTTATGAAGAGGTATTCCTCCTGCCAATTTGTGACACAGGTGATAAGTCTNACGTACCGTCAAGCGTCTGGCTTGTTGAGTAGCAGCCTGTGTTGCATCACTGACACCAGGCACAGCAACATTCACTGGTTCTGTGTTAGCAATTCTCTCAACCTGCATGCATTGAGTTTAGTGATGGTGGGACCTTTAATGTCAGCCTTGCTGCACCTGATTACACAGGGCATCTGCAAAGATGCATGTTGGGCGCAGGTCAGCTCACTGCAAAAGCACACCGGGCATATGGCACCCTAATGCAGGGCTGCAATCTGATGCTGATCACCCATGCAAACATTACCTGTACATGTGCTGCACACAGCAACACTGAGGCANATGCCACATGGGGAGGCCATGCAAGATGAAGAATTGCCAGAAGAGCTGACAGCATCGCTGACTGCGTGGCAGCAATTCCAGGGTGAAACCCAGACCATGCTGCTGGGCAGGCCTCAAGCAGACAATGCAGTGCACCTGCTGCAGTCTCGGGTGGAAGGCAAGGAACCAGACAGAGTCACTATGGAGGTGTGTACGCACATGTGTCTGTGAGACTGCAACATGTTTACATTGGACACATCAAATACTCGCAACATGCATGTGATGCTGTGAAAGTAGAGTCCAGCATGTTGCATGTTGCATGCAGCATGNATGCATGGCATACTCATGTATGAAGGTGGGACATGTATGACGGCTCTCTGCAAGGGCTGTAGTCAATTTGACTGCGGTCGTGCTGCTGCAGGTACCTGTCTCACTTCCGATCTGTGCACAGAGGCGCTTACTTTGCCGAGTTGCGTACCACCACTGTAAGAAAGCTGATGCCAGAGGCTTGGGGGTTCCTTTGCCCNGCTTCAGAAATCTCCATTCTTTACCTCTGAGATGCATTCCTCTGGCTGAATGTGTATGCAACACTTGCGTTTGAGAGCNAGGGCAACCTCGCCAAACATGTCCCCTGGATATATAGTATCAGCAACAGAGCCATCTATAATGAGATCTACAAAGCCAGCTTGCACGAAGTACATGCTGCGGCCTGGCNTGGCACAATGGCGGATGACTGGAGAGCAGGTATGGCTGCCAACTGGTGAACTGCCTGGTTCTGGTCAGCCAGANGGGACATGCAAGGCTGAGAATATTGCAACTGGAAAGACATTTCCAAAGCTGCAATGTCTGTAACAAGTGCTNGTAATTGAGCTGTCCAGGTGCACCCAACATTGCTGCTACTGACGAGAACATCACTTGCAGCGCCACTGGCTGTTGCTGCAGCGCATGCTGCATATGCCTAGCTGCAATGACCTTAGGCGCAAACACTGTGCGCATGTGTTTTGGTGTCTGTTTGCCAACTGTAGCATCTGCAACCATGCCACCTGCATGAATCACAGCACAGCAGGGGGTGTAGCTGCGTCTGAAGCCCTCAGTCAGCCTCTCTGTGCGGCTGCTGTCAAAGCAGTTGGCAGTGTCTTGACTGAATGACACATCACACATGCTGATGGNTAGCTTCATCATCAACATCAGAGTTACTTCAAGCAAAATGGAGATGTAAGTAAAAGTTATGGACAGAGTTCATGGTACGCATGCTGGGGTAAAGTGGTGTTGCAAGCAGAAGGAGAAACAGCAAGCTCTTTGACGGGCTTTGATTATTGACAAGGGCCCGGAGTGGACAATTAAACTGTTTTGTGCACAGGCAAGCAAATGCTGCAAGCTGATGCATGAGGTCGAGGGCTCACTTGGTTGCGCGGCAGCACAAAGCCTCCCATCATCATGATCGCCAGCAGAGACAGAGAGCCTATGGCGTTAGCAACCACCAGATCCCTGGCTAATGCACCAATGGCTCTGAACAGGGTGACGGCCATGTTGTGCACCAGGAACAGAATCAGCCAATACACAAAGAACCTGCACAGAGGAGCAAGAATTGAGTCTGGCAGTGCTGTGTCAAAACAGCAAGCTTCAACAGAGATGCACACTGCCCTCATTGACTGCATTCAACACTGACTGAATGCAGGCAAGAGACCGTGGCAGCCCATACCTGCAATTGTGCGGCTGCAATCTTACAGCTTGTAGCCAGATGCAGTTCAGCTGAGTCTGTGCATGGGGTATAGAAGGGTGGCNCTGCAACTATTACACGCTACGGCATGATGGGTCACAAGACTTCCTGCGCAACTGGAAGCTTCAGGTGAGTAAATATATCTATACAGNAAGTGAAGCATGCTCAAGACTGATACAACATACAACACTGCATGCAAGATGCGGCTCTGCAGACAAGCAACACCCTACATGACCTGACATGCAGACGAAGGCGTAGAAACTAGACCTTGCCTCTCTGCAGGTCACAGCCAGCAGTCCAGTTTGCCGCAACACAGATCCAAAAGCGCTTGTTAGCGGGAACTTTCTGCGCCTGAACTTTGCTGGCCCCCGCATGGTGGACGGTCAGCCGCAGACTTGGTGGCAGCTGGATCTGGGCACAGGCTGCAAGTTGACCTGCAACTATTACACGCTACGGCATGATGGGTCACAAGACTTCCTGCGCAACTGGAAGCTTCAGGTGAGTAAATATATCTATACAGAGTTTGCAGCATCATACAGCTGTAACTTTGCTTCAGCTGCTAGCGCAATGTCTGACTAGCAACTGCACGCATATGCTGCGGATGTGCAAGTGCTCATATCACTGCTGGCAGGTCCTGACGGTTGTGTTGCTGATGAAGCAACTTTTGCTATGGAAGCCCACAGGGAGCTGTGTTTGCAGGGCTGTAATGAGGATCAGGATTGGGTAACACTACGCTCCCATACAAATGACCCTGCCATTAAATTGCCAGGACAGTACGTATCCTGGGCTGTCACAAGCCATGCGGCAATGCTTCCCTACCAAATGTTCAGATTACTGCTTATGGGGCAAAATGCTGGCACGAACAACAACATCTGCCTAAGCTATGTGGAGTTTTATGGTTTCTTTCTGCGTAATTGTAAGTGAGATGGGTGTGCTGTTTCTGAGTGGCAGGAATGTTCTGTAGTGTGACATGTATCAGTAATCTGGCTCATCATCTGCATGATGCAAAGTGTGACTATGTGGCTTGTTGGTAAAGTGTGTTATGCTTTCCAGTCGAATTCAACTTATGCAGTGCAGGCCCTTGTGCAATCCAGACAGGTTCCATCCTATAAAGAAGTTCTGCCATTTCATTGCGCATCTGATCAGCTACAAAGGTGTTGTGCAGGCATGCTGACTGCAATGTATAGTTCTGGGTGTGATCTGTCATGACCATTTGTTGATGATGAATTGACTGCTACATTGTCCATATGTCACGTGCCCACTCAGGGGTTGACTTGACATAATTTTTTTGCCACAGTGTGGCGTTGGCTGCACTGCTTTAGGTATTCTTCTGCTTGGGCTTGTACAGTCTGAAGACTTTTGCTGATTGTAAATGTCATCCCTGTTGCCTGCCGGCTCTTGCATCTGCATGGTCGATGGGGGCGTGTACGTTTGCACCCTGCACAAATCTAATGCAGCACAGATTACAGCAGTACCTTCGTTTACCTCCACATTGTAAGCAATCCTACCTCAGATCCTACCTGCAAAAGCAGTTGGATTACCAATTGAAAGGAAATTTCCGCTGCAACTGCATCGGAAGCACATGTTGCGAGTTTCGCAACAATTTCTGATATCGGCTGCCACTGGGAGGCCCAGCAGCTTTGTGTGCGGTAACGACAGATTGTTTTCGGCCTTTGAATTGATACGCTGACGCCCTGATGGAACCGCTTCATCGTACTTGACTGGCGATGTAGGCAGTCATGCGTGGTCAGCACAGCTGCAGGTATGCTACCTGTGACCTCCTGCTCTCACGTAGACATTCATGCAATTCAGGCAGTAATTATGCTGTTCGCGCTTAGGCTGACTTGAGTCAACGATCGCGATTGAAGTCGTTGCGCCGCTACACCTTTTCCGGCTGGATACGACTTGTCGCTTCGCAGGGCTCTGGCAACCGCCTTTCAGCTTGCAGCAGCCGTATCGATATTCATCATATAGAAGCTGGCTATCTCCACGCGCCGTGATTCTATCCATCACCTGCCGCTATTGTAAATTTGCGTCACATCCCGCGCAAACGGCAAACCCGTCACACCCGTCGTTGTTCACGGTACAATCAGCTGTGCACTCATCAACAAGCCTGCAAGACTTATGCAGCTACGTGGACATCAAAAGTCCGCTCTACGATGTTGTCAGTCTTCTATACGTGAAACCCTTTTCTGGATCACAGCTGTTGAGGCAGCGGCTATGCGGAACAGCGTCGCTGTTAGACTTCGGGGACCGCGCACAGCTTCGCAGAAGCCATAAGCAGCGTCTCACACAAGGTCACACTGCACGAGATCGAGCATGGCTGATGGATCAGTTACAGGCTGCACTCACGAACTTAGCAATGAACAGCCGGCTGTGAGGTGGATTCAGCCAAGTGGTATGCATCTGTGGCTTCTAACTGCTTACAATGTGTGAGTAGCACCAAGTTTTGGCTGATGACACCACTGTAACTTGGATATGCCAGGCTTGCACTCAAGCTTGTCTCAGCCACATCTCACCGGGATCACGGCAGGTTAAGTGTGCACAGCTTGTGTGCGTATTCAGGCCCTCGCTCATCTAAGCAGGGTGTGGAAAATGAAGAGCAGGGGATCATTGAAGTCACGACTATTTCACATAGGTAAGCAGCATGCTGCCAAATGCAACAAGTCCAACCGCAGTTTGTATTTGGTGTGCAAGCTTTGTAGTATGAATGTGAAAACATTAGCTTGTTGGCGCCGCTAGCTTGTTGGTGCACATTTGTATAAGAGCTAGCTTGCTCTGTAGGGTCACTGCTGCATCAAATGCAACATGAAGCAGACCTATGGAAACATGTTTGCTGTGTAGATTTCCCAGTGGCCTAGCTGTATTTTGATCCAACACAGCCTGATTAATGCAGGTCAGTGCTGATGCGCGTCACTCTGCTGGCTGCTGGGTTTGTCATAGGTGAGCAACCATGCCAATACAAATATGCTGAGTGACAGTGTCAGTGCAAGGAGGGTGTCTATTCGCTAGACAGCACCACTGCACGCACTGTGCGTGCCTTAGCAACAGCACTCACAAGTGCGTCAATCATGCACAAAGGCTCATCTGTGGCATGTGAAAGGGTACCAGGCATGACTGGTGGCGCAGGTCACTGCGGTGCATGTGTACGCCAGATCAGCAAGGTCACTAGAGCTGACATCAAGAGCTGGACCGATGTGGCACCAATGAAGTTTGACAGAGCCTGTAGAAGCTTTCTTATTCAGGTCTGCATGCTGCACAATCTTTTTGAGATCACCATGAGCTTCAGCATGACACACCGTGCTGGCGTCCTTTCAGCAAGTGGGAGGTTGGAGCAGTGCCGACCGCCTTGAAACATGTGACCAGTGCACCAGCCTCATAGTCTTGACACTCACATGCCTGCAGAGTTGAGCAGCTACACTGACACAAGCTGCAAGGCTTCCGTGGGTATTCCATCAATTCATAGCTGGTGCTGTTGTACCTGTGCTAGAGGCAGGTCACAACACTGTTGAAAATGGCACCTGCAGGGAGAGCAGAGCACAGTGGCACATGCCTTCCAAATCATCTGTGATGCTTTGCTGCGCTACAAGCAGCTGTGTGAAGGCAGCCTCCAAGGTGTGTGCAGCAAACGCTGCCTCGAAGCCTTCTCTGTGTTGCCGCTTTGAGGTGTGCACAGCAGAAGCCTTGACAGCTGGAGTGGCTTGATACGCAGGTCAGAGCGTCCCACAGGTGCAGCTCATTCATGGCATCCATTTTGCATACCAGCCTCCGCCACGCAGCGCTGCACCTCAGGCTGCAGCTTTGACAGGGCCTCAGCTTAGGTGAAGCATTCTGATTCTATTCCCTGCTGCCGCGTACTGGCTGTGCTGTGTACTGACTGGCTTGTTGTTGCCCCTACAAGCCTCAGCCAGTTGCATATGGAATGGCCATCATGACTGTCAGATACCTTTTGCTTGCTGTGCATACTGCTTGTTGCAAGCATGCATTGATGTTCTGACAGGCACTCTACAGCTCTGGCCTGAATGCACTGTCTGATTTGGCTTGAAATGTCGTGTTTAACTATGTGCATTCTGTAGGATATTCCAGGGCACTGCTCTGCAAGCACAGGGCAAGGCAGCACAGTGCAGCTTTGGTGACATTAAGCAGGCATTTGCAGCATCAAGTGCTGTCAGTCGCTGCGTTGAGGCTGCAAGCTACATACCGGCACATCTCCCAACAACGCTGCGTCAGGCACCAACTGCATCAGTTCAGGTAGTTTCGTATTGTTGCTGAGTCAGAAGAGTTAAAAAGGTCAACAGCACTGGTTTCAAACATGCCAGTTGCAGTTCACTTTTTCAAGGGTATGGCGAGGCACCACCTGTTGCTACAACAATGAACCTGACTGGTTATGATGCATGTACATCCATCACTTCACCCTAGTTTCAATTGTCCGCTCCAGACCACGGTGTCACAGCTCTGCATAGCGGTCAATGCGACGTCATGATATGCATCACGCATATAAACAACGCTGTTTTGCAGCATTATGTTAAGCTGTATCAAGCAAAGATACCGGGTGACATATGACATTGTGCATATGTGGGTATTGCAGGCACAACAGATGTCAGCAGGAGCAGACACGACAAGGTTACAGACAGAGACAGCACATGCTTTCAGGCTTGTGCCCGCTAACCACCAGCAAATTGCCTCTTTTGCAGCAGAAGCAGGGCATGCACAATTTGCCATGCCCACGAATAATTTTGGAGCCAGCATGATACACCCAGCACCAATTCTTTATCCAGGCTGTTTGCAGCAAGCAGATTTGTACGCTGAGTTGCCCACAAACAGACACAAGCAGCTAATACAGTCAAGACTTGACACTGCCTCAGGTTCTCAATTGCACCTCAAGCATCAAGCACAGACAGCAGCGACCATGACACAAGCCAGATCAGCACCCACATATGCTACATGTAGCCCAAAAATGCTTCAAGCAAAGCAGCTTATGCATCATGCAAATGATGCGCAGGCAGTCAGCAAAATAGCATGCCAGTGGCAGTATAACCAGTATCAACAGCAACAGCAGCAGGAGCAACAACAGCAACAGCAGCGACAGCTACAGAGAGCAGCAGCTGCCGCTTTGAATCATGCCGCACAACTGCACCCTGTCAATGTCAAGCTTCCATTTGTTGCTTACCAGACTGATCTCCGAGTTTGCCAGCACTCCAGCACACCTGCAGCACAGCCGTCTTCACTTGAATTTGCCCAGACTCGCTTGGTGCCCATCCAGCACGGCAGTGTCAGTGAGGAGCAGCAAGTGCCATGTCTGCCAGAACTGCTCACCCAGCCTGCACTACTTGCGGTACCACAAGCTGAATACAGACCTTTGCTGGGGACAACTCACACACCAGCTGTCAGTCATTGCCATACATGCTGGAACACCCAGTAGCAGCATGTGATGGCTTGGCTGTATATAACGCAGCTATGGCACCTGTTGCGCAGTATCAGAATTAGCATGTGCAACATGGTTTGTATATGTGAGCTGACAATGGTCACAGCACCACGAGCTACATACTGGTCACATACCAAGCAGTGTCTGGCCTAGCAGCAGCAGCAGCAAGTGGCAACAGTTGCCATTTACCAAGCATGTGCATTAGCAGTATACATGCAGTCTTGCCTGGAGTGTGGTTCGTCATGCAATTCTGTTGTTCTACACCTGTGGGGGTATACACATATGGCGTGATTGCTGACGACATTTCACATTTCAACGCCATGCAGCCTGGCTTGACGTCAAGACACGACAGAAGACCAACAATGCAGATCTGAAGGAACACATGAGTGTGAATGACTCCTGGTGCCCATCGGCCTGAACAATCATACTACAGCATGCTGAGACCTCTGTGTGCAGCGTGCCTATAATTAGCAGTTCCGCCTGTGACACAGTTGCATTGTGTCAGTGTGCTTTGCTTATGCAATGAAGCTGTGTCTGGTGATTTCAACAGCTGCATACATGTTGCTATGGACCATGTCAGCCTTTATCAGTGTATGGCACAGGTGCAATAAATGAGTGTACTATTGCTGTGTGTGTGTTGAGCAGTCATGTGGCGCTCAAAAAGCTGTGATACACCAAAGTAGTGTTGTGGGAAATTGAGCAGACACATGTGGTTCAGCAAACCAATTCCCATCGCTACAACGCATTTTCTGCTTGTTCATGTCTTAGTTTGGCAGTGCTTTGTAGGCTTTGTTGACAGTGAAGTATGTAGGTTGGTAATGCTGCACAGGACCATGCAGCACTACCAGTATCCATTGGTGTTACAATACGGGACGTATGCAGTCGCTGTAATGACCTCTACACCTCAAAATCACTGCAACGACTCTAAATGGTGCTTGTGCACTTGTGCTGCAAGACACTGAGCATCAATGTCAACAGTCTCCTGGGCAAGTGACACAGGGTGCCATGTCAACAACAGTGCTCATGCTGATTCAGCAGTAACACACCTCAGAATTTGCCACAAAAGCTCTAAGCTAACTGACCAAAATGGCTGCACCTATGGGGGTGAAGTAAAATATAGGCTGAGCACCAAGTTGCATTAAGGGGGGACAGCCAAGCAAGGTCCACATCATAACTGAGATGATGTCTGTTGCATGCGCTGTGGATAAAGCATCCTACAGCTCAAGCTTTTAATGGACAGACTGAGCAGCATATACACATCTGAGAGCACACAACGTCTACTGGGCAGAGCTCATTTTGAGTTGAAGAGAGCACATTCCATCAAGTCCAGATGACATGTCATGCTCCTGACTGTATGCTGCAAGTCACTGCACACACACTGCTCCATTGTAAACACCAGAGCAGTCATCAGGTTGGTCAACTGTAAAGACACCAGAAAAACCCCTTCATGACTTAATCCCTCTGAGTGTGCAGCACCAGATCTCACTGCTGGGCTGCACTGTACATTGAAAATCAAATCTTCATTGAGCAACCATGGCATCCCAGCCAAAACAAAAAAAGGGTACAACTGCTCTGCGTGCCAGAGCACTTGTGTCGCGTATAAGTAGGGGTTCAGTCAGTGCTCAGTTCACAAATTCTGCAGGTGATGCCATACCATGGCCTCTTCACAGTGCAAAGGAGGCTTAAAATTCTGTGGGACAGACTGGCCATATCCATTGTTTGAGGCCACTGCTTGCTTATATGCTGCCATCATGTCCATGATATACTCTGAACTTGCTGACAAGCCTGTTGGCCTATACAAGCTTCTCTGGGCTGTGGCAAGGATCTCAGCAGGGGTTGGAGTACTGGTGGCCAGGAGGGTGTGGGGCAGCAGCATATTGCCTGGTGGGCCATGTGCCACCTGCTCCATTGCAGTGTGCTGCAAAGAAGAGGCAAGTAAGTACCGAGTCAACACACAATATATCCCACCAACAAGGTGCGCTCAGCAACAAACTCGTGCTGTGCAGCATTGCGCTGCTTGCAGCACACTCCGACTCTAAGCGTCACTGAGCTTCACAACCATGGGCTCGATTGGGCTTGGACTGTAGACTGCTGTCACAGCTACAATCAGGTTACAATGGGTGTCCAGGACCAACTTCGCTAATTCAGTGGATTCTTCCAGGGTTAGCTATGTGTTAGACATGAGCCAAACCTACCATGGCTCCGCAAGTTGCCTTTGACAGCATGGCGTCTGTCAGCGATATGCACATGCGTGACATGCTGACAGCACCTGGAAGTCACATGACAGCATTTGCACCAAATGTGCACTGAAAACAAGCTAGCAATATGCAACTGTAAATGCAGGAGTTGCTGCTGCAAGCCCAGGGCATTGCCATGCAAGATAAGATTGCTGACACATAAGGTTATGGTGGTAAAGCTATAGTAGCAAAACATCTCAGCTGAGGCACTGACCTGGCGGCTTGCAGCATAGGCAGCCTGGCTTGCAAGGAGACATGCCATGCTGATGGAGTGCTGGGGGTGAGCAGCCACTGGCTGTGAAGCAGCGGTCTCAGGAATTGAATCACTCTGGGACTCTTGACCGGTGCGGTTGGTGCGGTAATGTGTCACTCGATCAGTAGTGTGTGCTACAGACCCCACTTGATGGCCATGAATCATGCGTTTGCTCTTTGATACAGCAGTGTTGGCTGCCTGGCCAGCAGCAGATTTTCACGTGTAAGCTGCATTTTGACTGAACGGCAGAGGCAACACAGCAGGTAAAACACTTGCCAGGATGCTGCTGACCCAGCAAGCATCAGTCACAAGCAGCCCTCCAAACTAGGCATAGCACTGCAGCATTAAATGGAATTATATGCAATGCTTCATTGCAGGCTGCAGCTGTGTGTGCTTGCGGTCATGGCAGCTGCATGCTCACCTTCCGTGTGGTGAACGTGACAAAGCAAAAGGCTTGACGCTGTCCTGTCTGGTGATGACGAGGAAAGTACACATCAACGACCTGCAGCAACATGATTTTTGCAACTCGCTACCACTGATATTGGCATGCAGAGCAACAGTGTGAGGCTGACACCTCACATTGCTCTTGACAAGACGCTGTGGAAATGATTTGTTTGCAGTACAATGCGTATTACCTTGCCAAATTGACTGAAATGGTTGCGTATCATCGTTTGTGAGATTGCTGTTGATACTCCTCCAATATAGATCCTAGGACCCAAGCCTTTGGNAGACTGCTGTGAACTTTGGCCTGTCCGGCAACTGGGCAGCTTCTGATTGTCAGGTGTGCAACATGGTGTGCAATGCAGATGCGAGGTGTCAGGGGTCGTGGGTGAGGCAGGACCCTTGGGTGGGGCAGGGCCCTTGGGTTCTGCGGGGGGGCCAGAGGGGCATATAGGGTAGCCAGAGGGCCAAGCAGGCCTAGGCTAAGGGCTTCATTTAGCTTCCAAAGCCTCTTGGCTTCTATCTGCAGGGAACGCATTCATACCTGGAGGAGCATAATGTGCTGTGCTTCATGAGTCTGTNGCTGCTCAATACATGAAACACACCAACACGTGCGCATCATTGCATTGGCACCTCCACTCAGCCAGGCACAAAGAGGACAGCTGTGTTTTCATGCCTGCCCTGTCACAGCCTCAGTGCTTGTTTGGAGTGCCTTTGCATGCATGGAATCTTGGAAGTCTACATTGGCAGTCACGTGGTCTTCTTCTTGTGCAGGGGCGCATACATTGGGCAGAGTTCACAAAGAGAGGTCAGGTTTTGGTAAAGATTCAACCAAGTATACCAAGGACGGCCCCGGCACGCCTGGGGGCTCTTCATGGACGATTGACTGGCTCAAGTTTGACAACTCCTACTTCACGGTAAGGAACACTACCAGTGTACTGCACTGGCAGCTCCCAACCAGTATATGCATGTTGCCCAAGCGGGAGGCTCTGGATCATGATTGCATGATGAAGCATTACATGATTACATGGTCGAAGCTGCCCTGCTGAAGCTGCCCTGCTGNCAGCATGGCCAGGCGCTGCTGAGGAGCTATCTCATGGGTGCCGGCAGCCAAGTTGAACCTGCCTGCATCAGCTGCGACCTGCCACCGCTGCTCTGGGGCCGTTGGTGGGCGGCAGACCATGTGACTATCCAAAGTGCCCCTTTCTGCCATCTTCAGTGAGCTGCTCAAGCTTACAGAGGCTTCAACTGCCCCACCACAACCAGCAGTGGATGTTGGGGACAAGTCAGCATCAACTTGAACTGCATCATTCAGCTGNCTTTGACAGATGGCCTGCCTGCCGTCAAAGAGGAAATGTCTGAGCTCCAGCAAGCACTTGACAGCTTCAGCAAGCTTATGGCAACAGCTGAGCCGGTAGAACCGTAGTATGTGCTCCATCTAAGCTTGTTGCATCAGCCCATCTTCAGCGTCTCTTACATTGTGCTTTGCAAGCATTGATGCATTGCAGGTTGCAAAACCTTATGTGCAGCGTGTCAGGGTAGACCAGCCAGCAGGTAAGCAGCTTCTTGGCGACTTGGTCTAGCTTTTAGAAGCAAAACTGGTAGTCACATTCAGCTGCACATGACAATGATGATACAGCAATGCTGTGTTGTTGTGTGTAGATGCAGAAGTCACTGAGGCTCAGCAGCAGGCACAGAGTCTGCATCTTTCAGCTCCACAGAAGAAGGTGTGTTTCTGCGTATTACCGTATGTTTGACAGTGGCCTTATGCTGCCAGTAAACACTATGGTCAGCAGCACCACATGCAATAATTTTGCAGGGCGATAGTTTCATGCATGACACAACCTGAGCCGGCACTGTACAAAGTCAAGGTGGTGCAAGTTGTTGCTGCAGGAATACCCTGGTTGGTGGCCAAACGACTTTGCCAGTGTTAGAAGCAGTCCACACAAAGGCTCACAATCAGGACCAGCAAGACAACCCACACGTCTTGCCTATTCCACGCAATCTGCGCAGCCTGATACGGCCCCTCTGTGGAGCAATGACTTGGTCACCACACAGTACCTCGATGTTCCCGGCTCTGGCTATGCCAATCAGGCCACCAGCAGCAATGCAAACCTGACAAGACATGAGGTTAGCAGCAAGCCAGCTGTCAGCAGCAGGAGTCCAGCAGGCCGACATGTAGCTTCTGACGCCAATAAAGAGAACACAGGTGCATGTCACAAATGGACCTGCGTTGCTTGAGAAGCGTGTGCGAGTCTCTGGGTTTGAATGTGAATGTTGTGCCATGCCACTAGCATGCATGCAGCTTGTGTGGTTGTGTGGTTTGAAGAAACTGCTTGTGGCATTGCACTGCTGTTCTGGCCCTGCCATGCGAACTGAAGCCCATGTGTGGCATGAGCTGTTCACAGTTGTCTATCTGCAGTGAATGCAGGCAGCAATGCAAAGCTGGCCAGGCTGAAGCAATATATGCCGGTCAGGTCCAAGGTCAAGCAGCAGCTGGAGCAAGCCAGACTGTTGCATGAGCGCAAGGAGGAAGCCCGCAGACAGCATGTCAGGAATGCAGTTGCTCCAAGGTATTACACTGCAATGACATCAAGCCTGCCTATGCCCATGTCAGTTTTGTTTCCATTGCTTGTCAAGACTTGCCCTGGTGTGGAGGCTCTCAACAGCAGCAGTGAGTCACTGATCAAGGTTTGCATGTCTTGTTCACTGACAACATTTGGCTCAGCAGTGTATGCCTGCAGCCTGTGCTTTGCTAGCAGTAGAAGGTCTCAATAGAAAAAAATGACCAACAAAACCTTTATTCATGATATACATCTCAGCCAAGCAGGCAAGCTGATCCATGGCATATTGTTCACCCCAACTGCAGGATTATAATCGGGCTGGATTCTGATGTGCATCTTCAGACGTGAGCAGTCCTAATTTTCACATAACATCCTCTACAGCAGCCCTGCCAAGAGCAAGCATGCTCAATGCACGCCTTGAACTCTTTACAAACATGCTTACATTCCCAACAAGGCACACTGATTCCAAGACATGTAAAAGTGACAGGCGCAGCAAAGTCATATCTAACACAGCCTTTACAACACACGCTGAAGCTGGATACAACATGCTGCAGGCAGCCAACCAAACCACAGCGGTTCTTGGAATCACCAGGGCGTAGAAGTCTGCATGGACGCTATGTCACAGAGCAGCCTGCTACTACCATTGCTGAAAGCTTGATGACAAACCCTTGGACTGCAGCCCTGGTCAGTGACAGCACTGACAGGCGAGAGCTGTACGACAAGGGCTCAGCCCTGACTCGAGCTGGGCTGAGCACATGGGAGACAGCCAATTCAGGCAATCACATCCTTGCAGCGGTCAGCCTCTCTCAGCCTAAAGATGATGTTCAAGACAACTTGGCCTCTCGTCATGCAGCGTCTACACCTGCTGAGCAAGACGCAGGTTGGCAGGCGCCAGAGCAAGCTGAGCAGCAATCGGATATGATGGCGAATGAGTCACCAGCGTTGCATGACTGTGGAGATAGCGCCGACTCAGCTCAGCAGTGCTGCAGCTCACCAGCTTCCAGTACAGCTGAGGAAGTGCATGCTAGCAGTCACCACAGGGCAGATGCTGGCAGATCGGTCGGCAATCCTGTAGCTCCTGATGATGGGGTGACGCGTGCCAGTCCAAGACAGGGCAACTCCATGCCTGCATCCCCTGGTTCAGCATGTGAGGGTCACATGTTTCAGCAATGGGTCAATGGCATTGGCCAAAGAGCTGGGGGTATGGATAGATTGGCAGCTCCATTGACCAGGGAAAGCAGCCCTGTTCAACCTGTCTCTGCTGTGATTGCACCCGCAGCTGCTGTAGTCAATGATGGTCCCCCTCATCTGCACAGCGTCACGCATGAGTCTGTGGCTGGGCAGCAGCAAACACAGAAGCAGCAGTCAAGACAGCATCAACATGACCACAAACAGCGATACACGAGCTGGACTGGCGACTATGGCCACCTTGATTCACCGAGATTCACAAGGGACAGAAGCACTGCCTGGCAGGCAGACTTGCGCAACAGGCGAAGTTGTCCTGAGAAGCATGTTGACATGTGCAACACAGACACACAACAGGTTGAGGTGAGTTGCTGCTTGCAAAGCTCAACCTTGTATTCACAACTGGCAAGTCTACCATAAGCTGTATGTCTCAGCTGGTCTTTGCATACTAAGTTTGATGACAGATGTGATGCAAGTGCTATACTATGGCCTATACTATGGGATGAACGTGCGCAAATGCATTTGTTGCATCTCATAGCTTACAGGGGCTTGACTAAGTACATGCAGCTTTGAGTCAGCTTCAGGATTTTGGGTATGCACCAGACAATGTTGCTTGCGGTTGTGCTGCAGAGTTGTCAGAGCAGTACACAGCAAGTTCAGGCACTCAAGACAGACAGCGCAACAAACCTTGAGAATGATGGCAGATGGGATTTTGCAGCAATCTTGAGACAGGACATTTGAGCTGGATGGGCGGGAGATGCTGATTGTTCATGTTCGAACAGCTACGGCAAGGCTGTGTTGCAGCAAGCTGGCCTGTTACTCCACCACAATTCTTCTTGCCCCACCTTACATGTTGGACGTTGTGAACTGACACATGTACTATATGACAAAAGAGACTCGGTCTTATGGTTTGCTGCCCATCAACGACGTTTGACATGTCTGCCAGCTGATGGCATGTGTTTAAAAGGTGTATCCTAACCTGACTTCTTTAAACTGATCAACATAAGTCACCATGCACTCCTACATTGGGATGTGCATTCTTGTCCCTTCATACGCTACATTGCACATAAGCTAGTACATTGATAGGGCATGTGCTACAGATACATTGGCAAGGACTCTTGCTCTCCTGCCTGTGAGGCAGAACTGTAGCATCTGACAAGCTGATTGTAGTGTGCCACAGGCATATATTACAGGACCTTGACTGGCTTGCCTATTGGAAGTGTGCGCAACGTCTTAGCCTGCTCGTCATCTGTTTCAACCTCATCCAAAAATGCATTCCAAATGTTGCTGTACGAGCTTGCATGAGTACAAAGCATGTGTGTCCTTTGACTGTTGATTGCAATTTCATTTGCAGCGGGCTGCTGTTTGTTTATGTGTGCAGCTTGTTGCACTGGGGTTGCATGCTGCAGGTCACTTGTAGCACCTGCATTGCTTACTGGCTGCTCAACCATTGCTGGAATACGGTGAGAAGAACTGGCTTTGCGACATATGGTCTGCATGCCTGGCAGCTGAAATAGCGGTGGTGCCCCATTTGCATCAAAAGGTGAAGGTGTTGCACCAATTGCACAGGGTATCCAGTCATCTGCTACTCCCCAACTCTCTGTGGATGCCCTGCATACGTGTGCGCAGCTCCATGAGGTGATGGCACATCATGTTGTGCAGTAGCCTCAACAAGATGGGTGCAGAGTATTACAAAAGCTGCCTGACAGAACTAGCCAACACACCAAAGTGCAGTTGCGCAGGCAGAATTGGAGTTTTGCGCACAAGCTATGTAAAGGAGGTACACAAGCAGGAGCAGCTCACTCTGATGTTGAGGGCACAGCTTTGGTTTGCAGGGACTGCAGTAGCTTTGCTTGCTGCTGGGTAGCCTCAGCAAGGGCTATGCCCTCCTGCTGTATTCTGCTACCCCTTTCGTGTTGCTGCATGGGGGCGTCAGTTGCCTGCGTCGGCTGCGCCAGCAACAGCAGCCTCTGAGCTTTGCTTCCAAATGATGCATACCCAGCTGCATGCCTTGTCTCCATTTCTGATAGCAGCATCCGCAGGACCTGCTGCATGATGGCCCCCACAGCCTGCTGTGCTGTTGACAGTTGCTGGAGCAAAGCCTGTACGCAGTGCTTGATCTGGGCTGCAGAAGGCAAGCTGGCATGATGCTGTGGAGTCACACTGGGACTCTGCTCTGCAGTCATGCTTTTTCTTTTAGTGCCCCTGGACTTATCCTTAGTCGCCTGCTGAGCTGGCGATGCTGGCATCATCAGCAACACCTGGACCCAACCAGCCATAACAGCTGCTTGCTGGACTGTGCACTGTGCGTTGGTGAGGCGCTGTACAGCGCCTTGCAGAAGCAAAGCAGGCAGGGCAGGCCACTGAGCCGCCAGCCCTTGCAAAATGCCCTGACAGGCACCCGCTCCTGCTGTGTCTGGTTGTTCAGAGCTGCCTGCTGCTGCTGCTGCTGCTGCAGAGACCATTGGCAAGGCTTGTGTCATCCGATCATCGAGCAGGCCTGCAGAGGGGGCAAAGGACTGATGCATGCCATGTCAAATGCTGCACTCTTCATGGTCTGCGTGCATGGTCGCAATATGAGACCTGTGTATGTATTACTTATGCCAAGCGTGACAAACTCAAAGTCGTTGGGGCGGCAGCTTGGCAAGCGCTGCTGAGTGCTGAGCTGCTGACATTGGTGCTGGCTTTGAATGCCTATGGATTGGATGTTATACTTGCGAGCTGACCTGTAATTTGAGGTCAAAGATCATAGGCAATGGTAAGCCAAATAAGAGGACAGACGTACGACACAGGCAACCCTTTCACGGCAAAGACAGCACCAGCCATGGGCACAACCATTTAGCTGACTGCAGACAAAGCTGGTGGATGCATGCAGCGCCAACAGTCAAAATGTTCTCACATCAGCGCAGCAGCTGTGCATATGTCAAGGCCAGTCAAGCATGATCGAATGCAGTCATACATGCCAGAAGTAGAGAGGCTCAATTGATGCCAGACACGGTGAATGTACACAGCAAGGGCTTGATGTGCAGCAAAGCTCATTACAAAACACTGAGACTTCTCTTGGGTGTATTGCTCAATACATGGACCCACAACTCCGGTGTTGCAGTGCCAGCACATGTGCAGCATAAGGTTTCATAACTAGCCTACCGTGGTCCAGCAATGGCTCAACAAGCAAAAGGGCATTCACTGCCTTCACAGGGACTTCCTTCAGCTGGTTGAGCACAGCCTGCTCTGCATGCTGCTCCTCAGCCTTATTGCCTGCTGCTTGCTTGTTGCCCAAGCTGCTGAGCTGCAATGCCATTGCTGAGGGTGCAGCCCCCAGCTGCTTGACTGGGGTGCCCCTTTTTGGGCCTGGGCTGAGAACGCCTGAGGTGGCTGCTACACTTGCATGCATGACCTTCAGTGAGATGTAGTCCTGCAATAACAGCAAAGTATTGGAAACCTGGCTGGCATGATCCTGCCTAGCCCGGTGTTCCTCAAACATTTACATGTTTGAACGGTCAGCTAGACTGATGGGATGCCAATGCAGGAGCATAGCTGCAGCAGAATGCTGGCATACAAGTGATGCGCATTGGGTCTCGCGTACCTTCAGCAGCTGCACCACACGCTGTTGCTGCTGCTGCAGATAAGCCTCTTGGCGTAGCCAGTAGGCGGCGTGAAGCCACTGCAGTGCCTCTGCTGCAGCCAGCCTGAGCAGCGACAGGGAGGGCAGATCATTGTGACTGGCCTCATGCCTCATGTCCACCAACAAGCGCGGCAGCCCTGCAGGATCAAGAAGAAGAATAAGAAGAAGAAGAAGCACATAGCTGTTGTTGCGCATGTGGCACCTTGATTTTGACAATTCCAGTCCAGTTCTGTGCTTGCTGAAACCAGCAACTGGTCCCATGCTTTCTATGCAGCATGATGTGGGAATGTTTGCCTGTAGACACGGCTTGCCTGCAGCTGCTGCATTGTGTGCCACAGATGTGGCCATTCTGCCCTTCTGAGCCTTGTCTGAAATGCCGTTCACCATCCTCACAATGGCCATGCTGTACTCCAGTCGAAGCACGTCATCTGAGGTTGACCCTGTCTGAACTTTCTGCTGTGTGCTGCATGTGTCCCTGCAGTGCGGCAGGAGGATCTTGTCGAGTTGTGCCCAGCCACGGTCAATCAGCAAGCTGTATGCGGCCGGAAGCCCCTGGAGAAAGTTGTCAATTTAGCCACTGCTGCGGTTGCGACACTCCCTCAGTGGCGCAAAACAACTGACAGCAGTGTAGTAACTGAAGCAGAAATCTCCGGATCGCAGTCTCACTTCGACAGAATTTCCACCAGACAGGCTGTGATTTCAATCCCCAAAGGTACCTTTCCCCTGCACCTCCACACGGCCACCTGGGGGACAAAATTCAAATTCAACTCAAAAATGCGTGCACGTCAGTGAATGACAGAAGACATGTCATTGTATGAACAACCTGCTGCAGCGCCAGATGCTGCTGGTTGTGCTGTTTGCTGAACAACCCCTTACAAACAGCTAACCACTCCTGCCAGCTACTCCACGGAACCCTGCGACCGATCGCCATGACGCAGCTGCCTGAAAGATAGCTCAAACAAGCACGCTAATGTTGCTTGCTACGGCATCACGGCTTGTCACTGCATCCGCCCGTTGCACACAGCGTTTGAACGTTGGAAATAAACTTTGGTTCGTTTCGATTCGAGACGATGGAGCATGAGCAACTCGGTACAACTGGCCCTCTCATGGCATGTACATGTTCAGCTCAATTCTGGCTTCTGCAGGCAAGCCTGTATTAGACTGCAGAAGATCAGTACTGGTGTAGCTATGATGACGCTCTTTGGCAGCTGACTACACAGGACACACTTGAGGCACATAACGGCTAGCTTGAGTAATTGTAACATCAAACATGTTATAAGACATGCCTAGGAAGCTGCTGAGCCAACAAAGCACACGGTTGCCTGCGTTCTTGCCCAGGCACCCCACATCTCTGAAGTTGCAGCTGCAATTTACATCTCTCATTCCTCACCTCGAACTCTAATTAATCATGCCATCATTTCACTTGCATGATTTTGAGCCTCTAAGTCACTCAGTAAGTCTGCTACACACAGGTTAGACAAACTGCATCTGTAAGATTTCTCAGTAGGGCTTTGACAACCCAGGGACACGCACATGTAGCTTTTCCTGCCCTTCCCCTCGGCCAAATCTCTCCTCATACTTTAGCTTCTCTTCCATTCCCACAAGCGCATTGAATTGCTCAAAAGTCAGCAGCTGTTCCAAATCTGTGACTTTGCCAGCCTTCAGCATGTCGCCATAGGTATCAAGCAGGGTCTTGGTCATAGCATAGAGCGCTGTATGCCAAACATCAGCCGCTCAGCACTTTGCCAACCCATGGCCGAAACCCCTAGCTAAGCATGCCCATCCACATATAGCATGGACATAGCATGACATGGGGAAGGCATTCTGACAACAAAGTTGCTGTTCGAGCAGAATCATGCAGCAGATTTGGCCTGCAAACCCTGTGCAAAACAAAAGCAGACAGAGGATCTTTTGGGCAAAATGCTGTCAGACTGCCGTACGAATATATTCTCACCTGATAGCGGTCTNGCTGATGGGTGCACTTTCCCATACTTGCAGGGGTTCTCGTACAAGCATCCAACGCTCACCCATGCAATCACATATGCTGCACAGTCCGCAGTTGAGTCCGAACGCTGCAAGGCTTAGGGTTTGCAGATCGAATCCAGATCCAGCTCAAAACCCTAAGCTTACTCACTCTGGCAGGGACAGGAAGGCAGGATCGAAATCCCCAAGCACAAGCGTGGGTGCCTCCACAAGGTTAGTCACTTCGGTCAGCAGGTCTGCAGCGGCAGCAGGCAAGAGCTCCCCACCCACAATGTGGGCTGTTGCCTCCACCCCCTCCCAGATTAGCTGCTGCCTCTCTGCTGTCGACAACGTGNTGAACATACCATCAAGTGCCGAGCATGCTTGAGTTGTGTTTTCACAAATTGATGAATAACTGAGCCCGCATTGAAAAGCAACAATGTGCTCGGGCTTTCAACACTGCAGCTGTCCAAATCATCTTGTTTGTTGTGAGGTGCAACAGCACTTGTGGGTGGCAAAAAAGTGTACAGTGGAGTCATGTCAGTCTGGTTCGCTGCAGTACACATTTAGGGTTTCAAAGCAGTGTAGGCACACTGAAAGCAGTGTGTGCTCAACAGCAAGCTGCAGTACAGAGACATAACCTGGCGTGCTAACCCAGCAGCCCATCGTTATCTCTTGTTGGGCAACCTAGATGTGTGAGCTTGCCGATAACATATACGTTGCTCGCAGCATGCAATGCCTTCCATAATAATAACAATAATTTACAGGTGTGCCAGCCGATGCTAGGTACCTACTAGGCGTGTCCTATCCTAGTTCTGAGCGCCAACAATTCCTTCCATGGCAAGCACAATGTAGCATGCAATGTGTAATCCTGGTCTCACCGTTGCATTCACTAGCATGCAGTGTAGGATTCAGGGCTTAACATTGGATACTGGGGGTGCAGGCCTGGTCAGCAGTGGGCAGCTGTGGCCAGCAGTGGCTTTTGTGATGCATCACCCACAAGCCTTGGGAGCCATGCTGCTGCTGTCTGCCGCAGCCTCTGTAGGTCAGCTCATTCTTTTGAGCCACATGCAGCAAACTGCACAATAGTGTACAGGACAGGAGTACAGCCCTTGTGTCATCTGTGTCAACTATCAGTCGGCCCCATTAGCTTCTTTTGGAGTGACAGCAGCATTTTGCATGTACTTCAATAACAAACATGCTGGCGTTGCGCTTACTGCTGTTCACGGCGTTACACAGCTTCCTTGTGAAGCTGCCATGAGCATGGGCCATTGTTCTCAAGACTGAGTTGTCTTCTAGCATCTACAGGACTCTGCATCGACATTGCAGACACAACCTCAGTGTGCAAAGCCATCCTTTGATGAAGCTCTGAATTGTTGTGGCACATTTGATGCTGATGACGAACAGCATCATGCATGTGCAGGGCAACTACTCATCACACACACCATCAAAACCTTTGGGGCCTTGGTGTTTGCTACCATCATGACAACTCGGCAGTTTGTATCAGTCCTGGCCTCGTGTGCCATGTTTGCTCATCCCTTGTCTGCTGGCCAATGGTGAGTCAACATGCTGGTCAACTTCTGCTGGCGCATGCTTCAGTTGATGCACTGCACAGTACACGCAGGCAGCAGTATGCCAGGACATGCCCAAAGACAGCTGCACAGATGTTGAAGGACGGATCTGCTGTTGCATGCGTGTTATGTATCATGCAACAAGCTGACATCAGTGTTGTGCATGACAGGGCTGGGAGCTCTGCTGTGATTGGTGCGCTTTATTGCTCAGCGTTTCTTCGTTCATCAAGCAAGACGTTTGTAGCCAAGCATAAGAACACATGAGAGTGAGTAGAGAGTTGGAGACATGTTGACACGCCATGATGGTCTGCTTGGTAGAGGTGTCATTGAGCTGCTGGCAATCACATAATGTACGGTTCTTGCGCCAAGCTATATGTGCATGACTGAGTTGCATGGTACATAGAGGGTGCAGTTTGAACTTGAACAGCAGGACAGGCTGGACAGTGGCAGCGCTCTGCATCGCAGTGCCCTGCACAGTGGATTTCACGCAGCAAGGTATTGATACAGGGAGAGACGTACACTGCAACAAGGAATGACACACACAACTATCACATCTTGATTGGCCTAGCCTAGTAGTACTTGCACTTTGTGACAGTCACTGGTAAGTTCATTCACCTATTGACCATGTTCGTCTGCACATCCAGCACGGTCTTCATCATTTCATATACACAGAAGGCTATGGCAACGCCGGGTATGACTTTGTAGTACTCCGGCAAAATGCCATGATAGAGGCCTGTGAAACCTTCTCGTCTAATGACAGTGCTGAATGCATGGCCATAGCTTGTATAGTGCACCTGCTGCCCACCCTGACCCTGAAGCTGCATACGCCGCCGTATCAAATCTAAAGGAAATGTGGCTGTAGATGACACCAGCCCAGCCACGCTTCCGCAAGTCAAGCTCATGGCAACCTGCAAGGCAGAGTCTGAATCACTCTGCAGTTTTGGGTGCATGCAGAGTCAGCCCAGCTGTGCAATACTGTGTCATGGTATCAAGGTGTGCAAAATGTTGAGTGTACCTGCTGGAAGTACCATTGTGTCGTGCCAAGCTAAGCATGCCTTGTGTGCAAGATACACAGCACAGAACGCAGCACCTGCACTTGATGGCAAGCCCTAATCATACTTCAAGCAGGTCAACAGGAGCCCATGCTTGTAGTGGTGCAGATGCTGTGATCTACTTACAGTGGGACTCTGCAGAGAGGGCTCATGAGCCACCCAGTAAGACCGTAACGTCTCATATGCACAGTAGTTCATGGCCAGGCTAGGTCCAACTTGAGTCAAAGTAGCCCCAAGACCTCTGTACAGTCCCAACATGCCTTCATCTTTCACAATGGTGCTGAGAGCATGCCAGATGCCGTTGTAATAATGGGAGGTAGTCTGTGCTGCCAAACGGGTCCTGACCAAGTCAAGTGGATAAGCCTGTGCAGCACAGAGCTATGAGCACAGACCTCAAGGCTGTGCTACAGCATCAATGTGCAAGTATGGCTGGAGCACCATTAAATTTTATGTTGTCTGATTTAGCATAAATCACAAGGCTGTATGTTGTGATAGTGTAGCATGCCAGCAACAGTTGTGCTGCTCGGGATAGCATGCAAGTACACTGTACCATAGACAGCAGCTTGGAAGGCACGCACATGCAATTGCAGCTGGGGCAGTATGCAAGCATAAAGAAATTTGTAGTCGTGTCAACTCATGCCGAAATGCTGTTACACAGTCACTCAGTGGCAACAAGTGCTTAGGCATACCAAGGTGCAAGCCAGCATGCCAGCTGCGCCTCCAGCTGCAAGACGCCGCAGCACAGCGTCCTGGGACTTGTTAGCTTTCGGGAAGCTGAGATGCCACTGCTTTGTGAATTGCTCGTATGCCCAGAAATTGACAGCAGAGTATGGCAGTCGGTGCAACATGGTGACTCCATTCCCCTTCCACAGGGCACGCACACCTTCACGCTGAATGATCTGGTGGACTGCTTGCTGCAGCGTGGTCTTGTGAATGTGGCCAGTTGTGGTTTGCAACCCCTTGACCTGTGCAGCAGCAGCAGCAGGAAGTTGAGCACTAGCTGGAACCTTAGCACATCTGACAGATGCAACAAGCTGCGCACAATCATATGTGCCAACAGACATTGCTACCTGATATAAGATTGTCAGCCTAGCTAGAGGTGCTGTAGCAGACTTTGACACAGCCCCAGCAAGACCCCCCGCCAACAATAGCTTCGCGGTCTCGGTGACCTCCGTAGTACGTTGTCTTTTTGTTGCTATAGCGGAAGCCAATCCTTCAGGTGCCGAACGTTCAAGCGCACCAGGTCTGGACTCCGCCCGAAAGCCTGGACTCAACCTTGACATTTGCTTTTTCTTCTGCTTTGTCTGCCCTACAGTCGATCTCGCCCTCGCGGGCACACATATGACACGACTAGAGTCGTCGTTGCGAGGCAGTCATTGAGCGTCGGGAATCCGCAATGAGCCGGGACGTAACAACCTTCCCGACGACCTGCCCTGCTGCGCTTTCTGCGGAAGATTTAGCGCAAGCGGCAGGCGTGCTCGGCACACACTCAATGGCAACTTTTATACACCACCTCGACAGTTTATGTGCGGCACGGTTGGCGTGAACCCATATGGGATCACACTCGGAACGATGCCGGAACAGCAGAGGTTCTCAGCAAGACCCTAGCTAGATTCTTTGGTTGCTTCGTCTCGCTGGAAGGTGCCACGGAAGTGAACACACAAGCAAAACTGCATATGCAAACCTGACAGAGATGTCTGTCACTGCTGTCCCATCTGCTGACCCTGCTACATTTGTCTGCGTATGCATGCTGAGGTGCAGGGTTGAGCTCCTTGTAGAGGCCATTAATGTTTCATACAGCACATACAGCAAACATGCGCCTGAAGCCATCTACCAGTAGGACAAACAAAGTCGTCTGGCCAGTTCAAACAATACAACTTGAAGCGCAAATTCCTAACATTGCAAACACACCATCCCTGCAGCATGTGATTTATGACAACTACGCAGAACTACAGTGATAAACTTGAAAGTTGAACTTTAAATAAATCAACATTGATAGTAGAAAAGGTGATCGACTTATAAGTATATATAGCATATAAGTAATTACACACTGTCAAAACTGTAGTGTTCATCTTTAGTCGTCATTTCAAACACCGAGAGTGCACAGTGTATCAGGGCAAAGAGTTGTTGCTGATGAGCGCGCCTTGACCCTTCCTCATTAGGGCTCGTAACTGCAATGTATACACATCAGGTCAGAAGGCATGTAAATCCTCGAGCACAGGCTGGGCTTGGCAACAATGAATGGTACTGCCAGAGGACGCATGCTTCACAAACTTCCTACACAATGTCATGAGAGCAATGCCATCAAGACCGGACGGCAAACATGAAGCGTGAGCAATCTGACAGATATCATCACAGGTCATTGAGCAAGAGCAACTAAGCAAGCAACTGGCATCAGACAGGAAAACTACATAACGGCTCTTTGCAACGGTGACAAACAGACACCATAACATGCAGGCCTAGTTGTTTGACACACTCCATCTTAGGATTTCCATGCAACACACAGCATCACATGCATGCGCAATGAACTCACTTCAGCATTGGTCCCAGCCACTTCTGAACCTCCTCCAGAGGAGACTTCTTCCTGACGGCATAGTCCTCAACCTGGTCTGCTGTGATCTTGCCAACAGCAAAGTACTGGCTGCACTTGCCAGCAAAGTACAGGCCGCTGACGGCGGCAGCAGGCATCATGGCCATGGACTCCGTCAGCTTCATGCCAGTCTCCTCCTCAATGTTCATGATGTCCCACATTGTTGCCTTCTCTGTGTGGTCAGGCTGACTTGGGTAGCCCGCTGCTGGCCTGATGCCTGCAATGTGGTTGCCACAGCCATGTTGCACACTCACGGAGTACACACCCAATATGTGTATGCATATCTGTACACCTGAACACACCAATGGGCTGGCAGCAATATGCCAGCTGTTTATTATTCCAGGCAGCTAAGTCCAGCTTGGAGAAAGTTTACCGCCAAGGACAGCTGGCCTTGTGTGTTGATACATATGCAGTGTCCTCAAAAGTCTGAATGATCATGGTGTCTAAAACGATGTTACATGCTGCTGCAGGGGCCTGCAGTTGGACTATGGCAACAGGCCAACTGAGGTAGCAGGTGACAGATACAGACTCAACACGTATGGCACAGCGTATCTGGAGGTGCCTTTGATGTGCACATGGGATGCATTGCAGTCCCATGAACCCGGGGCAGCAGCTTTTGATGCAGGGATGACAAGCATGTTGCAGACTGACCTTGATACTTGACCTTCAGCAGATCCTCAGTGCTGAGGTCCTCATCAGCAGCATAACCCCACAGGTCTTTGCGCACAATCTCATGCAGCCGCTCTGCAAAGGCCTCAGCCAATCGGTCGGCAATGGCTTCCACCATGATGTGGTTGTAGTCATCACCCTGTATACCCGACTGAGACAATCATCAAGTAGCCTTGGCAGCATCATGCATGAGTGCACAAGACTCAGCATTGACATGACATCTGATTTGCCATAAGGTGCTAACAACAGCCTAATTACCTTACAAGCTACTGCAAGCAGTGTTGTCAGGTGCGATAGCCACTGACAGTTCAAAGATGAGAAGAAGTGCCTCTTGCACGGGTGTGACACAAGCACATTGTACATGTGTTCAATGCAGCCAGCAGCCATGAATCTTGCCTGTCCTTTGAAGTGCTCGACCATTTCTTCTACGCCAAAGGATGCATTGGCGAACAGTCCAATGTAGTCCTCCACTCCGCTGCCCTTGGGTGCTATGAAGTCAGACAGGCAGAAGTAGGGAGGATCATCCTTCTCTGCCTGCTGTCGCAGCCCATGAAACCTGCATGCAGTGTACAGACAGCAGCTGGTCAGAGAAATCCTGGATAGCATGCTTAGGCAAAGGACGACAGTATATAGGCAGCAGTCGCCATGCATAACACAGGCGCAACAAAGCAGGAACATGTTGTTGGAGCAGGGCACACGCATAGCACAAAAACTCTGCACTACTTTGCATCCTACAGCTCTGCATCACGCTCAATGCAAGGCTTTCACAGCACGTTATACGAGCAACTAGGCCTGTTACCTGCACAGCACTTCTGCCCTCGTGTCATCTGTGTAGACTTCAATATCATCTGCGACAGCATTGGCAGCATAAATGCCAACAATGCCGCGCATGGTCAGCTTCTTGTGCTTCACAATGTCCTGTATTCACATCAATGGGCTTCAGCAAGTTTGCAACTGTCTGCACAATTCATCAATGCAGTAATGGTCTAAGCACATTAAAGGCTTGCAGCAACTCTGTGTGTGCAATTCTTTGGAAGACAAATGTCAGTCTGAGCACGTGCTGTGTCAGCGTCCCAGGGGAACCATACTAATTTGGAGTTGGGCGAGCATGCCTATATGCTGTTAATGTACGTAGTACCCCACCTCCAGCATAAGCTTGGCCTCATCAAACAGCTTCCTGGCTTCCTCTCCCACATTCTCATCATTGAAGATCTTGGGATAGCCTCTGTTTGGGTACCGCCCTCTCAGCTGCCATGTCTGCATTTGCAATTGGATCTTCAGCTGCTCAATGACAGGATTCCAAGCGCACACTCTGAACTGCTTGCGCAAATGTGTCCAAGATTGCAGTGTAGAGCAGTTGTGACCAAGATTGCTGTGTAGAAGTCTGGATCAGCTTAGCTCTAGGTTTGCAGAAGTTGTGCTGCGTGCACTCACCGACATGCGCACAGTGACTAGTGCAGACATCCGCGAGCTGGTGCCGGCTGCATGCTTCTTGAGTGCAGAACTGTTGTGTCAGGCTTCAATGCAAGTGACACTCCAGATGAACTGTAGACTTGATGGAGTTCATGTGTACTGTCACTTTCGCACATCCAGTCAGGGCTAAATTGGCACGCTTGTAGTGCGCATGCCATGGCATATGTTTGCAAGCCTGGGAGTGATCAAGCAGCCCTGCAGAAGCGCATGCTCTACCTGGAAGAAGGGGTTCCAGTCAATGTAGTCCAGAATGTCCTTGACTGCATACTCCTTGTACACTGTGGTGCCCAGTTGCTTAGGCTTGACTGGCCTATTCTCCTCAGACTTCCAGTCCACCTGCATACCACAAGACCCACATAAATCAGCCAGAATCTGTGAGCATCACTGCCACAAGCTGACCTCAGCATTGCCTATGTTCCTGCCATCTTCACCAGCAGATACTCACGTGGAAGTGCAGTGTGCACAGCCATCTCCTGTGGCAGACTTTGACCCATTGGGCGGGCAAGCAGTTGCGCAACACAAATCCGTCAGCACAGAAGCACACAGTCACATATGCCAACACAGAAGGACACAGCCACATATGCCAGCGCTGACCTGGCAAGGTTTGGCTCTGACTTGGTCTATGGTCAGGTATTTGCGGTCTTCCAAGCCGGCCATGAACTCTTCCCGCATCTCCTTGTACTGATCCCGTATGTCTTCAGTGAAGTCCTGCTTGTTCCTGTGGGGAAGCCAAGGCTTGCATGTCACCTGATGAGCAGTGGCTACAAGCAGAGCAATACACCTTGATTACAAACCATTGACTTTTTCACATCAATTACATCACTACACTCTATGTGGCACAAAAGCTGTGAAAAGCTGTGGCTTGCAAGCTGCTTGAGTTTGCATGCCTGCTAGCCTCACTGCACACGTGCTAGACAGGTCATGATCAGCTCCTGCCTCACAGGACTGGTTACCAATGTTGCTTCTGTCTGCAGCATGCAAGCTTTGCTATGTGACAAAAAATAGTTACAGTGTTATACAGTGGGCATTACCAAGCCATATCAGGCGTCCGAATATGCGACGACTCCTCCCATCAACTTTCCTGTCAATTGACCACACAACAGATCATTGATCTGGCTTGCTGTTGCCACTGTCAAATGTTGCTGAATTCTGCACAGACACAAGCTGAAATGATTACGGCCAAACTTACTTGGCATCTAAAAGCGTCTGGGCCACAGGAACGCTTCTGCTGGCATCCAGCACATATACAGCAGGCCCAGAATACTGCGGCGCAATCTTGACAGCTGTGTGCATTTTGCTGGTGGTGGCCCCTCCAATGAGTAGTGGGATCTTGAGCCCTTCCTCTTCCATCTTTTTGGCCACTGTGACCATCTCATCCAGGGATGGCGTGATGAGACCACTCAGGCCAATGATGTCAGCTTCGTGCTCCTTGGCAGCTGCCAGGATCTTGTCCCAGGGGGTCATCACGCCCAGGTCTACCACCTGTGCATGCCAAGAAGCACAGCCTGAGGGACTGCAGATAATGGTTGTTGCTTTTGATGTAGTTTGCTGAGCTTCAAATGTATCATGGGAGTACCACCCAAAAAGCTGACGGAGTGTACTTTGACATGCAGGACTGCTGTAAGACCTGCAGCTACAGATCATGCAACTCGAGTCAAGCATGTAATTGTATGCATGCTTACGCCATGGTGATAAGACCAGGAGTAATGCACATAACTGATGTTGGCACAGGACCAAGTGTGAATCTGTTTGCGACCTTTAAGCGTGCCCAGTAGGCGCCTCGTCTTGGACTCACCTTGAAATTGTTGCAGCCCAGCACCACACCGACAATGTTCTTGCCAATGTCATGAACATCCCCTTTGACAGTTGCCATGATAATGACCCCTGCATTGTCCTTGGACTTGTTGCCACTCTTCTTCTTTTCCTCCTCAATGTAGGGCAGGAGGTGTGCAACAGCCTTCTTCATCACTCGCGCTGACTTGATGACCTGGCACAGAAACACGGTACATTCTCTACTGGATGCAACCAGGTCTTGAGCTGATGGTTCTTCCAAGTGTGGAGTTCTAGTGATGCACAACATACGATGTGAGCCTTTGCTGATGAGATGTGTATGACTCGCACAACAGCATGGTATGNAAGTAGCTCTGTTTGCATGCAGATCTGCTTAATGCCATGCAACTTACTGCAGTTCTGCACTACATGACTGGATTCACTGTAAGGCTCGCTCATAATGATGTCAACATTGCAAACACAACTTGCAGGTCAATGGCATACAGCAGGTCATTAAANCACAGCAGCGCCCTCAGCTGCAACAGTCCAGGGCTGCAAACCTTGCCTCTTCGATACAGCCGGCCACAGGTGCTGCCCTTGTGTCATCACACCAAGCCAAGACAGCTGCTGACGGTGAGTCACGGGTCAAATGTAAGCCATGGTGCACAGTCTCACAGTTGTATGCATCTCAAAGGACCCTTGTAGATTTGTCATATATCAGCAGGATTAATAACCACTTCTGCTTCTGTACGGCACAGCAGCAGACAAGCTTTAGCTAACCAGATGTTTAGCCTGACTATTTCAGAGATTGTTCCTTGAACTGTCATAGTATACTCATGTAAACCACTCACTGAGCAAGACATGTGATATCAGCATTTACATTATCCACAAACTTGCCAAAGCAACTGCGGATAGTGGTATTCGCTGATTGCAGATCCGAGCTTTTGGTTGCCTCATGGCATGACTCAAGAGCAATACCAGCACATGTTGGAGTTTGGCTTTGAGCCGGAACATATCACTGCAGCTGCATATGCGGCTCAGCTCAACCAATATGCTAAGAGTCAAAGTGCACAAAAGGCAGCTTTGGAAGACCAATGTGGCACCAGTACCAGCAAGGGGTTGGAGGGGTACAAGCCTCGGCAGCAGAGCTGGGTGGTGGTGCACCGGGATAGCCCTGAGGCAGCCGCCTACCCTCGGCCCTTCATTGTCGCCAGAAAGTATGGCTGGAGTCACATTGTTCAAGTCCCAGGTGTGTGGCATCACATGCTGCTCAACTGTAGAGCAGCACACCTTGGGTCATGTAAAGCAAGTCCTTGTCAAGCCTGCTTTGAAAGGACAGTTGCATGAGAGCCCTGTGAAATGCTTGTCAGCCACTAAGTAATCTCATTCTAGCATCAACTCAATGGTCATGCTCTGAGATTTTGAGTATGGCTTTGACAGGCTTGGCTCCCGCGCCTATCGTCATGCTATTCTAAGCATTGACACAGCAGTGGCAATCACTACAGCGTGATGCATGCAGCATGACCAATATGCAAGTTGATGGCTGACAGCATGTGTCAGAGCTGTCGCTTCAGCACTACAGGCGATATCAATGCAAGCAAGAGCTTAGCACAGCATTCTTCATGCCAGTGTCCAAATATTGCTACTGCATAGTGCATAGTGTATCTAGGCGCTGCAAGTGCATTTGCCAAGTATCAGCTGAACGGCAGTGCATAGCTTGAGGCAAGTTGACTGTGCTCTGGATGTGGCTCAACACTTGGCAAATACCAGTTCTGCAACAAAGCACAAGAAATGAGTTGCTGAGCTGAATGCAGGCTGTGGCAACTGTGGCTATGCAGCGCTTGCCCTGGAGCTGGTTGTGGCAATTGCCGCAGAGCCTGCAGGTGTTCAAGGAGCATTTCACAGGCATGTGCGACGCCTGGATAGAAGGGTGCGGGACAATTTGCAGATTGCCAAAATAACTTTGGCCAGCGGCGCCAAAACCATCAACGGCTGTCACTATCTACTGGTGAGCTTGCTATGACGTAGACACTTGGCGGTGCTATACATGCCATGGGTATGAGGCGCAGGGTTGGTGACAGAGACAAATTATGCTGCATGCTTCTGTGGCAAGACTTGCACGTGGTTTCAAGCATACATTTGAAAAGGCAGGGCAGGTGAACAGGAAGGGCGGGGCTGTAGGGAGAACAGGGCTGCTTTGGGGAAGGCTGTAGTGCTGTAAGGACAGTAGCGCTGGGACCAATACCAACTGTTGGATACAAAGCTACCTCAACGGTGTTCTAACCTCAGCAAAGTCGGGTACCTCTGCCAATAGGAAGTTCTGCTATTTGGACTCAACCTGTACAGCTGTCCATGTACTTAGGCACTGGTGAATGACTTGACCGAAATAAGCTAAGTCANGCCTGTGGCTTTGTGGATCATTTTATGCATGTTGTGTGGGATGTACTGTATAGCGTCGTCCTGGGCCCGTGTACTGTTGACAGGGACACCTGGCAGGTTTGTGATGTTCCAGTGCTGCATTACATGCATGACTGATCTTCAAGGTCAGCTGATATCTGCTCAAAGNAAAATTGTAATTGTGAGTTGTTTTTGGGCACTGTGCAGCATCGCGTCATGTTGCATATGCTTGACACATTGTAGCATATATGTATGACTGGAGCTACATTACTCCTTACCATTGGTATCATGTTCAAGCTCTACTACATTGGGCANCAACCTGCCTCTGACTGTGCCATTTTGGCCATGCCTGTTGCAGATCTTGACCATCACTCAGCAGGCAACAGGCATAGTGGAAGCTTTCCCATACATCCCAGAGCAGCCTCGTCTAGTTGAAGCGTTGGCTGCTCTGCGCAGTGAGCCACCAATTGCAAGCCTGACGCAAGCTGTCGGCATTGACAATGTGCAGCTCCATACCAACTGGCGGGAAATTCTAGAGTACCTTTCCAGTGTCACCTTTGAGAATGTTCATCTGCATGTTCCAATTTTGTTAGATTGAATTTTATTTGCGGGGCTCTGCAGCGATGTGGGAGTCATATATGTTGCAATGGATGGTCTGCACAGCTTCTGAGTTTAGGTTGACAACAGATTTGATGACTATGGTCAAAGTACATGATTTCTTTGTTCTGTCTTTTGTACTTTCACCTGTGAGATTTGATACTGCAGCAGAATTGTTGGTGTAAGATAGAATCTGGTTGTACAGCACAGGCAACCGTAGTCAAACAGAAGTTGTTCAGAGAAGAGCAGTGATGAGGTCAACACCACAACGCTNGGGGCTCGCAGAGACAGAGCATGACTATGTGGAACGTACTAGTAGGACAGACGTGTCAAAGCTGTCAAGCTGAACTTGGGCTTCAACTTCCTCCGCAGCTTCCCGGAACGCCGGACCAAAGGGGTTGCCTCGATGCTGAGCCTGAGAAGTCTGAGCCACGACACCCAGCNTGGCAATCAGCTGCAAATCCAGCATGTGTATCTGACCCTGCTGAGCTGCAAGTTGCTGCTTGAGCTCGTTCCTGACATAAGCATTCCTTTGTTGCCAATGCGGGGCTTCCTCCTCTGCAGCACCTTGATGGGCAGCTGCCTGCTGTGAGGACCCCAGTGCAGACTCAAACTCCTCAATCTTTGCCTGTTGAGCCTTGAGCTGCTGCCTCAAATGGCGCTCTTCACTGAATGCAAGATCAGTGCCATGCTCAGCGGTGCTGTCATCCTGTTGCATAGCCTCTCGACTTGCATGCTGCTGCTGCTGCTGCTGGAGCTGCTGCACCTCAGAGCGGTGTGCTGAGATCAGCTGAGCTCTTTCAGTTGCATACTGTGTGTGCTCGATCTCGAGCTGATGCTGCAGTTGAGTCAGCTGCTCCTGAGTGGCAGCAAGTTGCTGCTGGTCAGATGTATGCTGTGCCTGCACATGCTCAAGCTGGGCTTTGGTGTCGCCATCAACTTGTCGCTGTGCCTGCAGCTGCTGANCATCTGTTGACGTGCATTGCTCTTCTTCTGGCTTTAAGCCTCCTAGTATTGCTGGCACGTTTGCCTAGAGCCATTCAGTTGCCAAACTCTCTTTTTTGGCCAAACTCTCTTCATTTGGCCAAACTCTCTTCTGCCTTCATATGCTGACACAGGCTGCATGCATTGACCATAGATCGAGTACCAAGCATCACTGCACCTGCAGCTGTACTAGCAAGTGTAAGCAACAAATCACAGCCCATTGATTACGTGCTGTGCCCTNCTGCCTTTGATGCTGGGCAGTTGGAAAGGGATCCTCCCATGCATGGCCCCCAAATCATTGATCGAGCAACCGGTGAAGTCAGAGAGCTGGATGGGTCATCAGACGATGACTTGGTCGATGGCCACCGCCATACTAGTAAGTGCAATTTTCGACTTGCCGGAGTCATGTGTGGTGTTGCTGCATGCTGCAAATGTGAAGAGNACGTCTAGTGAGCGACTGCAGTTAAGACATGTTCATCAAGCTCTTGGCAGCTGACCTCCTTGCAGTCTTGAGCAACCTCGCCTTTGGAGTCCAGAACCTCATCAGGCTCCTTCTGCTGATCAAGCTTGGCCAGCACCGAAGCATCTTCCAGCTTCTTGTCTAGGCTGGCCAATGCACCCACCCCCTTGGCTTGAATTGAGCCTTGTATCTGCAATATTACAATACTGAATCTGTGACTGGTACCAATGGACAGTGGTACCGACGAAGTGAACAGTCTGCACTGAAGCACCCATTAGTANTATTCTTGCTGTGCAGTCCACATCTTGCATTTTGCTGCCCACATACATTTTGCATGTTGCTGCCCATATACATGATGCTTGTTATGCCCTACTGCGCACACATTGTCGCTGCGGGATTTGGCTACACAAGAGGCATGTCAGCAACAGATGCACANGCGCCGGCGACGACAGCTGCTACCTAAAATTGCCAAGGAGGACAGATGTGGAACCTGCCACCATTGCCTCAACCCTAAGCTCAAGAAAGCTTGCATCACAGCACGAAAGAAGCAAATGAAAAACCTAGACGAACAGGAAGAGCTTCCACTGTTTTACAAATTGGCAAACAACAAACCAAACAGCAGAGTCATTCAACCATCCAGGCCTAAAGGTCCACAGAGCCATGATATCAAAGTCACGACTGAACAGATACAAGGACTGCTGGTGCAAGTTGANATGTGAAGAGTTTTGTGTAAGGCACGTGCAGCTGAAAACAGCAGCATGTATACCAGCTACTGCCCAATGAGGTAGCGGACAAGTTGCCGTCTTGAAGATAGACTCAGGGTGTCATGTATGAGGCTCGGTGTGGCACTCTGACTAATGTGGACATCATGTGCATAAGCAGAACTCTCAGAAGTGTATACTTGCTTACAGTCTGTGTCAGCATATGGTTGCACCGTCGTATGAAGCAAAAGCACTAGAGCTACACCTGCAGATGATAGTGCAAAGTAAGGGAAGGTTGCATTGAGGAGCATGTACAGCTGTTCTGTTGCCACGCTGGCACTCATCAATGCAACTGAACCAACTTGCAAGATAACACCTCACATACAAGACTTTGGACCCCACCAATGCGCATTGAACTGAAAAGCTGGCCAGCCTATTGTGAGTAGACTCTGGAGGCCAAGCCATCAGCACCTTGTTGTCTGGTTCAGGTGGTCTTGCATTAGGTGCTCAGCAGTAAGCAACAGATGATTGTGCCAATTATACTGCTATCCAAGGAGTATTCTGTTGTTTGCAGGAAGCACTGAGCAGCGCCTCAACAGCATGCAAGATTTGGATTGAGTCACTGGCAGCAACATCTGACTNGGTCAAAGCTGGCCCTGCACAAGGCCTACACTTTCAGGCTAAGGAGTGAAAAAATGCTGTTACTGACAAGTGTCAGCATGCCCCACTTATGTTCGTGCTGAAGCAACTGTCAGAGCACACGTCTCTTGCCAGGCAATCTGTGCACATGATACACAGGATAGGTGACTCACCAGAGCAAAGAAGTTCTTGGGGACTTCTCCGGTCCGGCCTTGGTAGAGCCTTCCTACCCCTGATCGGAAGCCATAGTCACAGCACATAGCCTGCGCTCGCACCAACAGATTGAGTAACATCATTGTCAGATAGCACAGGTCCCGCTGACGCCTCACATGCAAGCTGTGCATGCAGCGTGTGAGTTGTGTTTAGTTGTGTGTTTGCAAGGCAATGTCACCCATTGCTGTCAACATCAACACCCTTGGCAATAAGCATAGCCCATTGAGTGCACTGCCAACGGTTTCGAGCCAAGCATGCAGGCAAGCCCTCAAGCAGAACCATGCATGATCCTAAGGTTAATGTATAGCAAGATTCAAAAAGGCACACAACTGACTCTCTGCAGCACGTAGTTCTGAGTTGCTCATTTGCAGCAATGTCAGTTGTGATGAAAGTTGGGTGTGTTCTAACGACCCATGACAAGGGTTGGCTGAAGATGTGCACCTGCGTGACCTCCCCATCGGGACTGACAAACACATCGCAGGCCCCCAAATTTCCCTCATCATCTTTCTCAACCTCACTGTTCTTGGCTACATCTGGCTTGCTGCACACATGACATGACAGCTATCAACATGCTGCACGCNGATCAAATCATAGGCTCAACACTGGCATACAAGACCCCCCCGCCGCTTTTGGTTCACAATCAAGCTCTCATGGCAGGATTCTACTGTCAGTGTCTGCTCTGATGCCAGCACCATGTCGGCTAAGCACAACTTGCAACATTCCATATGGCAACTTGCAGCGTTCCATCTGGCAACTTACCAGCCTACCTCCCAACCCTAGAAAATCATTGACCATCACTACAAACACTGTTGAAAACAAAGACCAGCCAGGCTTCATATGGCAACACATGACGATACCCAGCAGGCCAGCACACTGCCTGGCTTTTGGTGCAACTCACGTGCAAGTTTGTCAGTAACAGCAGATGGGATGAGATCTGAGAACTGGCGGTTCATGATGCGCAGGGCAGCACAGGGGTTGGGTGCCGCCAAGTAGAGCTCCCGAGCCTGCTCCAGCTGGCCCTGCTGCTCACAGGTCTCCCCCACAGCCTCCATCAGCAGCCGCCGCTCTCTACTGTCTGGCACANGGGACATGGCGCTCCTCAGCCTGCATGTACGACGACTGTGTTGATAGCACTGTATTGTTGAGTGTAGCCGCACATCATGAAACTGCATCACAGCTTGCAGTGCCCAATGTGTGACAAACAAGCCATGTGTTTGCTTGCAACAACTTGCCTGTGCAGTTACTGACTACGCTTCTTCATGCACTGAGCAAACGTGAACTGGACTTGACCATACGTACAGGCAAGGTGTCATAACAACAGCCCGAAACATGATGCATTTTACAAACCTGAGTAGTGGTGGTGGGACCCTGGCACTTGTTAGAAGGCTGCATAGCTGACGAGCCCTGCTGCTGCATGCTGTCCCCAGCTGCAGNGATTGATCGCATGTTCGATTGATCGACATGGTACAGAAGTACCTCATGCATGGTAAATGTGAATCCTGATCATTAATGCAACATCAGTACCAAGCTTGGCAAACCCGGCACACCTGCGGCGCCAGGCGGAAGATCATCATGCAGCCGTCATCAAAGCTCTTGGCTGTGGGGTGGCCTTGCTCAGTGTCAGCTAGCAGGCCTGCGACTGAAAATTGGCGGCCTTTCACCCAGCACCTGGTTGCATTGTCCAGGCCATAGAAAGCCGTCATCCTGGCATCGCATGGACTCACCTGCACACGCTTCAGGGACTGACAACATGCGTGTCAGCAGTGCATGACCAGCAGCTGAGGATACCNAATCTGGGGCGCTTGCTCAGCCTGCTGCTGCCTCAAACCCTGCAACTGCCCTTCTGCCCTCTGCAACTCCCTCCCTACGCTTTGCAGCTGCCCCACAGCCCTATCCCTCTCCTGGGAAACGCCTTGAAGCTGCTGTTCAAAAGCACTCACCCTCTCTTCAGACTGCTGCAACCGATGCAGCAGTTCCTCTAACTGGTTCTGGCTGGCATGCTGTAGCATCTCCTGCAGCATTGCTTGCCACAACACATGGGGCATTTGTTTCTTTGTTGTGCATGTGTGCACAACCTTCAAAGGGTAGGCATGTTACAGCAGGTGAGCATCGGTGACCTGCATCGCTCAAGCTTTCACTTGACAACTCGACAATGGCAATCTCTAGGCTAGGTGGCTGATTGCCTGGTGAGTGCCTGACAGATGGGGTTTTGTTGCTCACCCAGTCAGACAGCATGCTAAGAGCTGGAGTACATGTGATGCAATATATCCATAACCTGGCTATGACTGTCGTTGACTTGCATGCATACTGACTTGACATGTCACATCCTTATCCGCTTGTTACACGAGTACACCTCTGCAGGCCATTTTACTCTCAAATGCCCTGACCTGTATGTGCATGCTGTCTGTAGGCAGGAGGCACTGGGAAAAGCCTCTTCTGTGATGCCTGCTGGGCCCAGCATTACCTTTGCCGAGATTGCTGGGTTTGCAAGCCAGATCCTGGAGGCATTGGCTCACATCCATGGCTGTGGAGTCTTNATGCACTGATGCTGGTAATCGTTTTTATCTCAGGCCAACAGCACAGCAGCAGCTGACCTGAGGNGCATCTGACATGCACAGCGATGTTGACGTTCCTGAAGCAAATGGCAATGCCGATGCCAGCTCTTCCTACATCACGGAACATCCGTCGTCTAACCAGTCCATCCAGCCACTCGCACAGCCCTCGAGCCCAGACAGTGTAGACGGTGTTGCCCACAGTCAGCAGAACGGTGTTGGTCAGAATGCCCCTGCGACACCAGAGGCTCTGCATGAGAACAGCAACGGCGCTGCAGCTGTTGCCGAAGCCGAGGGCGAAGACCCTGCACCAGCCGCAGACGAGCCTTGGACCAAGCGACTCTACTTTGTGCGCATGCCAAAGCCTCAAGAAGACAATCAGTATGCCGTAAAGGTTCTGCAGGAAGAGATTGATGTGTACAAGAGCCAAGTCCAACTGCTGAATGAGAGTATGAATGTAGTAAAGGTAAGCAAGTTCCCATGAACAGCGACTTCTCCTCAGCAAGTTGTCATGCAACAAAGTAAAGTGTCAAGCAACAAAGCAGTCATAATGGTGTACAGTCTGGCTGCATGCATACCTCTACTGTAGCAATGGTTACCTGCAATGTAAATGGCACCAGATTGATCAGCTTGAGGTTTTGCAATGCAGATCAAGCAGAGGCCGANAGTCACCAAGAGAGCCTTCTCTCGTGCTGCAGCCTCTGATGCCACCTGCATGCACCAAGTCTTTGTCAGCGAGTGGTTTGGTTTGCCTGCCATTGCCATGGAGTCATACGCTGTGTTTGCTGCATGTCTTGGTGTGCTCTGTCANCACCGCGTAAGTCATGCGCCCGGACATGTGTTGCTGCCTTGTCGGACCAGTCAAACAGCCCTGTCACAGCTGTAGCAAATGCTGCAAACAGGCTCTCTGCTGCTGCTGAGCACACAATACAGGGTCTTGTTGCAAGTACATCTGCCTCTGCTGACCAAGCAGGCACCGCTGTCAGGCACAGCGCTCAAGAGCTGCTTGCAAATACATCTGCAACTGTAAATNAGAAGAGTCCGATGATGAAGACTTCCTGAAAAATGTATCTTCCCTTCCTGTGCTTAGTCATTGAGCACGTGACTGCTATGTCTCAACAATGCTTGTTGTGTGCTGCAGCTGGCAAGGTCAGCTTGCCTTGACCTTCAGCAATGCTCACTCATGTCTTGTGCCTGCAAAGTCCCTGCATTGTGCTTCACAGAAGCCTGTTGCTGGTCTGGTACCCATCTCACGCACATGCAGACATGTAAACACCATGCAATCACACTGAAGCTGAGGTATATGTTGTCAGACACTGCCCTGCAAGTCCTGCCTTGTGTTCTCTGCCCTGACAACAATGCATCAGAGCCATCTGCTGCAGTAGCTGACAATTCATGCAAACTTTTTAACCCCTGCTGGATGCTCAAGAAGGAAGTGGTGAATGCACTTAGCGTAGGAGCTCACGGTGACATCAATGTTGCTGTGACAGGATTTTGAAGAATATCAAGAGTGTGACGAGTACTCAGACTTTGAGGAGCAGGGCCATAGGTGCCTCAGGGGATGCCANACATGGCCACACCGCTGTACATGCAGAGCTTGAGGGGCAAGATTGCTTCCTCGGAAGAACTTCTGAATGCTGCCGTGTGTGAAAGAAATAGCCTGAGAGCGGCCCCTTACCCAGAGTCAGCAAATGGTCGCATGTGGGACAAGACCCCTACTGCTGACCTGGATGATGACCATCNACAACCCCATCCTTCATTTATCTGGCACCCTATCGTCAGCTTGTAATCTGTTCTGTAGCATCCAAGGTACACCCAGAACTTTGTTATGCATGCCAGTGCTGCAACAGAGCAGTGAGTCAACACTTTTGGACACTGCTGTCACTCAAAGCTCTCCCCGTATTCATGCGCGGTCGTGACCCGGCATGCTCAGGTTGCTCTTGATGCAGGGCAGACAAATACACTTGCCCCCAGCTGGACCAGTTGTCGCGCGACTATTTGAGGCGTCACTTTGAGAAGGTGGTGCAATTCGATGGGCAGCCACCCAACAGAGTGGGCCTGTGCAGCTTGAGCCAGAGTGCCTTGGTACAGATTCTTACTGATGACAACTTGGAGCTCAGCTCAGAGGTCAGTGTGTTNGATGGTCAGCCCCTATGACCAGAGGTCAAAGGTACAGCAGGATGGTAACAGTAAAGGAGCAGGGCATGCAGGTTAACACTGTGTGCTGCCAACACAATGTAGCAGTGAGCAACTCAGAGACAAGCACCCAGACTACAAGCAAGCAACAGGCAAATCAGGCAATCAGCAAGAGACAAGCAACTCACCTCAAAGGTCTCTGGCTGGGCGTTATCGGGGTCATCTTTCAGGGCATCAAGGACACTGGCCACAGGCAGGGTGGCCGCCCCTGGGTACCTATGGCTCCCCTGCTGCAAGGGAGGGATGCTGTCTAATGGCAGATCCGGTCCTGGCAACTGCCTGCAGCAATTGGCCAAATGCCTTGTAGCATNCCGATTGAGGTATGCTGCCATAACAGCCACGTGACGCATCAGGCAGCAAGTGCAATGCCCCTGTGGTTCATCTCAGGACAGCTCAAGAACATTACTGGCAGTGCGAATGCTCTACAGTCAGTGCTTGGTGTGGTGTGACGTTGTGTGACAAGCTTAGATACCTCCACAGACAGGTATGAACATAATGGGTCAAGCAGCATCATAGTGAGCCACTCGCTGGCACAGGTAACGGCCGCAAGATGCATGTACCTGGCTGGAAAACCTCCGCCATCAAGTGCACCTTTGACAACGCCTGCTACAAAGGCTGCACAATTCAATTGCCCCATGTCTTTTGGCACTGAGATGTACTTGGTGACATACAAGTCAAAATCACTGATCATGTATTCATCTTCAGCCTGCAAGCCAAGGCAAGATGCTGGTGAGTGTGCACCAGAGATGTCAATGCATTGAAGTGCAGCAGCAAATATACAACAGCCTACGGTGTTGCTTTGCTCTAGCTCTCGAGCTTGCCTTCCAAAGAGGCATTTCCACAGAGTTGTGTGGACAAACTTCAGCATTTCAATGAGCCGCACTTCGCGTCGGCTGCCTCGCTCTCTGTAAGACAGGGCCTCAAGTAGGCGCAGGCCAACCCCATATCCAGCGTCCTCTAACCTGACAGACCAAGCACAAAGTGTAGAGTGTCTGAGGCCCTACTGAATGAGCAAGTTGCGCTCTGCACCATATGCTGGGACAAGTGCCAGTATGCTCGGCAGCAGCTTTTGATCTTTGCTGTGTACATGAGACAGTGGCATGACGCAAGTCCATTTGGGGAATTGGCTAACAAGCACAACATAGAATGTCTAACCTGCGCTCTAGCTCACTGATGTTGGACACCTGAGTCTGGCAGTACTGCACCAGCTCACCGAATAGGAATGCAAATGCACTCAAGCTGATCTGCGGTTGGACACACAGCCAGTATCGTCAACGTATAAAGGGTGTACACCTGCGCGCTTGACGCAGCTTACCTCGCTCCTGCCCCTGGGTGGCGACCTGTCGGGTAGACTCTGCTTCTGAGCGAACATCAATCAGTTGAACTTGCAGTACAGCTACTCAGGTTCGTCGGCTGCGTGCAGGCACCACGTAGGCGCGCATGTCGAGACCATGCACTGGTGATCCCGGCCAAATTTCACCAATCTGGACGCCCACGGCTATGGCATAGATTACAGAATCGTCTNACAATGTCCCTTGTGCGATTGGTGATGCCTGCCCAGATTGATCGCGCCTCCTGCCAGCGTGCGTATGAGGTGTTGGTGCGGAACACCAGCAGCAGGGACAGCGCAAAGCTGGTCGAACTGAATGGAGCCGTCAGTTCAAAAGAGATGTCAGGTAACCCTGAGGGCAACACATGCAACTGCAAGTCATTGGCCGAGAGTCAGTTTTGACATGCTAAGCGCCTTGATTTTCATGCACAGGAGATACCCGAGTTGTCAAAGTGAGAGGTGAAGCGAGAAAAGCATGGGCTTGCGGAGTAGCCTCTTCTGAGTATGCCGCACCTCACGCAGAGTCTCGTACGCAGCAACAGCTGATGCAATTGCTGTCAGAATCGCCAGAGGTGTGATCAGTCCTCGGACTGTGTTACTCTGCATGCCAGCAATCATTATACACTTGCTATGTGCCATATTGGCCAATCTGTTATGGTGAGCGCTTACCGAGACCAGAGAGAAAATGTGCCTGCGGTATCGTGTCGTACTTCTGTGTGCAGCCCAGCGCTGGAAGTCAAACTCCTACACTTGTCAAGCTGACGTTATGCGTGTCTGAGCATACGCATACAAAAAGAGCAACACGGGCTGTCCTTGCAGCAAAGCACTCAGTGCGCACCGTCCGTCTGTCCTTTCGGCTAGCTTCCTTTTCCTCGTCTCTGTCTGTGTGCTTGGCCGCTGTCGCAAACTTGCAGCGCTTGCACCTCTGAATTCGCTTGAACTGTCGCAAAGGCTGCACAGAGCTCGATATCGCGAATGACGAGCGGCTTGCGTGTACAACTGCACGACCGTGACTGGACTGACGACAACGCTCTGCGGAAAAGCTGGACAAGCAAGGACGGTAACTGCGTAATGCAGTACAGGAGGTCATGCTTGCTTGTAACTTTGTGCACTGACAAACATTGCCAGATTGCTGTCGCTTATCGCTAAAAACAGTTGAGCCGGTCAACTTGCCGCGGGAGCCCTGCGCGAAAATCGTCAGAATCGTCGAGTCAAGGCAACAAGTTATTTTGGAGGTTCTGAGAGAAGCATCAGTCATACTGCATGCTGCAAAACTGAGCGCTCCGCGATGCTGCGGCAGGCCGGAAGAGACTTGCAGTGACTACACCGTGTGTTTCTGCTTGCAGCCATGCGGTCAGTTGCCGGCCGTTTCAACAACTTACACAAGGCCTGCATGCATCTGCGCTTGCGTTGCAGCAGCTGTCAAGCGATCGCGACTACNAATCATGATAACATGTCGGTACATGGCAGCGCATCCTGCGCATACTTACATAGGGAGCTCACAGCAAAGCCCTGACTGCAATGTTGATATAAGTCTTCACTACTTTCCTCTGGACAAAGAAAAGCCAGTCGATAAGCAAATGTTTTTGCATGATGTTGCACCATCATCAATGCAACAGCTTTTGCCATCAAATGCAGCAGTTTGCGGTGTGTTTGCAGACCTGAAGTTTGGCTTTCAAATCCTCATCCTCCCTGAGATGGCACATGAGCACGGTAGAGAATGCAATGCTCCATCGCTTGTATACGTCCAATAGCTTGGTGTCCTCCGGAGGCACAAAGGTGATAGCCTGCGCAGCACAAACAACAGTGTGCGCATGCCTCATCGCTTTCCTACGCACACAGGTGCATGCAGTAATGCCTTACCATAGCAACAGCCTATGTCAGCACTTGGTCCATGTGTGAAGTAGAGAAGTATAGCCAAAAACAGTCAAGTCATGTTGCCTGCGATAATGTGGTCATTTGTTGCATTGTAATCTGTTTGTGAAGACAGCATTGCTAGGACTCACTGTGCCTGTCTGATAGTTTCCCTAGTAGTCAAAAACATCTGAACGTACATCAATGCTGTTGTAGCCCTGTGGCATCCTGTTGATCAACAATCTACACACTACAGCAGCATCACAGACACTCTTGCGCACACCGTTCTGACCTTGTTCCATTGCATGGCTAATATACTGCGGACCATCAGAATGACAGGAAGCTCTCAACAGTATCATCATGCACTGATGGTACAGATGCAGCCACACATATACCTGTCTCACAATGTCCCTNCGCATATCAGCCAGGGCAACCAAGCCCTTCATGCCTTGCAGGCTGCAGAGGACGCTGTGCATGAGGCAAAGCAGCAAGCAGCAGCATCAGCANAGGTATCTGTTGCATGGTGACCGCAACACTGCTGCACAGCCGACCAGCTAAACACTCATGACCTTGTGCTGGTCAATCTCTCGGTCTGACAACATGTAAGATGTGGCACTTGCACAGGTTCTGGTGTCTTCCTTCGCCATGTGTTTATACGCTCAGTCAACAGAGATGCAGCATTCACATCAACCAGGTCCTCACCACTGACACACGTACAGTGACGTCTTCACACACCAATGAAGCTAACATGGCGGGATCCCAAGTCCACCTGTACATCTAAATGAGTGGTGATCCATGCATGCCAGCACCAAATCTGCTGCTGCTGTGCCGCATGACAACTTACCTCGTAGTCTAGGCCTCGAGTACTTGGCTTATAGTATCTGTAATTCCGAATCTGAATGCCAGCTAGAGGGAAGATCTTGTTGTGGTTGGCCCATGTTGGTGATGGCATGTATATAAGTTTTAGGGGGTAATGCAGGTTGAGAAACTCTGCACCAACCTGCAAGTCATGTGTACACCTAGACTTTGTAGCCTATTGCGCTTGCTGTATATTGACAGAGTACACTCACCATGTTGCTGATCGTAAAGGCAGTGCATTTTGCATAAAATTTGATGCGACCAATTGCATTATGCAGCACCTGATATTGAAAGTGTATGACGTATCATGCACAGCGCTGAACATATGCTAAACAATGAATCAAGCATGGTACTGCTATGCACGTACCCGAAGTGCTCCTGTGCCAGATAAGCTCTGTACAGTTGCTGCTCTGCCTTCCTGTAGGGCTTTGCTGCTGGAACCAAACGCAAGCTTGGCACTCAACTTACAAAAGTCTGCATTGCCTGCAATGGCTAGGTACTCCTGCAGTTGTGTTGCAGGCATAAGTTCACCATATTTTGCACCAGGAGTCTACCACATTGCTGAGCCCACAGGAATACCTTGTTAGCATTACGATCACTGACAATTTTCTGTTCTGCTGTCTTGACTGACTTCAGCACCAGAGGCTTCCCTTCCTGTACACATCCAAATACATCTGACCACACTGCTTGACTTAAAGCCTCGCCAAACAGCATACTGCAAGTGTGCTATACCTCTGTCCTGTAAGCCCCAACACCAAGATTGAGCTTTTTGGAATCTGAGTCAGCCTTGAATGCATTTCAGCCAGTGCCTCATATAGCCTACAGTGGCAGCCATGACACCAGCAACTCTCACAACATGTAATTCAACCCTTCATCAATGTGGCTGCCAGACCAGCTGTGCGCTGATGACTGCAAGTGCCGTGCTGCAGGCAACTTTGTAACACCCACCATTGTTGGGCAAGCGTGATCTACAACATGCCCTGATCAACTCATGCTATATGAAATCCTGTGCATTTGCTCACCTGCCCAGAGACTGGGGGCATGCAGCTGTTGTAGGTGCTTCACAGTTTCACCATGCGCGGACAGGTTGCCTTTCTACAGGACAAGAGAGTTGCAACACAAAGCTGATAGCCCTANTCAACAGATGCATGTGCACATCTCTGTTGCAACTTACTTGCGGACAAAGTCAAAGAAGTCAGCACCAGTCACGCTAGGATTGGACAGGTAGTGCTGCTTGCAAGTGTGGAACACGGTTGCCAACGCGGCATTGAGCTTATGCTTCTCTTCATCTTCACCTGAGAATTGCAGCTAGGTGATGTTATTGGTATACCCTGTTCATGCAACAAGATTGTAATGGCATTGCATGTTCGGCATGGCATGTACAGCATATGTAGTGTGAGGCTGTCAAGGTGTGTGAGAGTTTGACTCTGACTGCCACAGCACAGCACAGCACAGCACANCACCCATAAGCATTCAAGTTGTGCCTGACTTGTGCCGTATGTACTTGTCTGCACAGGTGACTGGTTTCCTGAGTAAACAGTACATGCCAGTCAGTCTTCAACCACCAAATGTTGCATTTGTGGTCATACTGCTGCAGTCTGCTTGTCCTGTATTTGCACGTGTTAGTGNGAGGGAGCCAGTACCGCGTGGAGAGCATGATGGTGCGCCTGGCACACACCCAGAACTACATCATGCTGTCTCCTGCCAAGGAACAGGTAACAGGCCATGCTGTTGCAAGCCATGTTTGGTTGTTTGCATAGATCCAAGAGCAGCCTCGTCCTAAGCTTGCATTCAGGCATAGCATGAGTTGTGTTGAGGAGTCATGCAGGTCTGCTTGCTCCAAACAAGGCCACAAGAAGGTCATCCATGCCTGATGTGTGACTTGCTGAACTGGGTAGCGTAGTGCACGAGACACATTTGAGACATAGCGTCAAGTTAAAGCAAGTTCACAGAACACTTGTGGTGTCAACACCTGTAAGCCATGACCCATATCAACCCGTGATTCCCTCCACAGCCCACTGGATAACACACTCTTCCGCAACACACAGTGTCCTCTGGTAAGACAGGAGGACAATGCTTGCTTGTTGTGGCCAGGTTGCCAACCAGCCTGCCATGGAAGCTGTGCCCCTCATTCTGGAGCCAGAGTCCCGCTTCTACACCGACCCTGTGCTGGTCCTGGACTTCCAGTCCCTGTACCNTGCCCTCCTACACTGACCCCTGACTGCAAGTTTGCCTAAGCATACAGCATGAATTCAAATGATCTTTGCAAATAGACCGCTCAGGCAAGTAGCATGCAGGGAAAGCCACACAGCAGTCATTGTTGGCAACCACATGGTGGTGTTTGGAGGCCATGGGGATCCTGGGGAGGAAGAGATACAGGTCTGCATTCTGCACATGCCCAACACCCTTTCATCGTAGATACGCAGACCACTCATGACGTCCCATCTATTGTTTTGTGCACAGACACATGGTAGGCTTCTCACAGCATGTCCTCCATGAACAGGGGATTACAGTTACGCCTTTGACTGTTGGCATGGACACTGTACATTGTACATGACACAGCGCTGCTCTCCAGCAATGCTCACAGCGCAGGAGATCTGTGCAAGTATCGCAACAATACGCTCATCCACATCTCAAGCTCGAAAACTGTGACAATGCATGCTGGCAACACCAACAGCAAGCCTCAACCGCTTGACAGCACTGACACCCAATGTCTCCTGCTAACGGGGCTTCTTGTAACAAACTTCGTTGCTGTGACAGTGCCAATGCCGATAGGCCGTTGCTTGTGGACTGTATTTGCAATGCATGTGAGTGCCACTACATGCNTCCTTGGCAGCAGCTAAATGCAAGCTAGCTGTAGCGGAGTCCTGTCCTGGATATTGCAGTAATGCAGACAAGGTAAATTTTGCTAAGCACACAGCTTATTATCTGTGCAGGTGTCAGCCTAATGTATGGCACACTGCTGTGGTGTAGAGCCCGGTCTGGAAAGTGGCGCAGGGGGAAGCAAGCAGCAGTGTAAATGGCGAGTGTCGTGTTGCATTGTCTCGTAGACTTGTGCTCATCACAAGTGCGCTAAAGTTGTAGGATATTCTTGTTTGCCATCGCTCAAAGAGTCCAACATGTCAAGCCACTGTGACGTGCACACTGAAAATGCAATCTCTGGGAACAGTGCAGAAGTGTTTCACCGTCATTGTAAAGTAATACCAGCGAACACTTACAAGGAACGACCGCATTACAACACAAGAGTATTCACATATGCTTCGACGTGTGTGATCAGCCTCGCAAGAGATCTGTGCCTCAAAGTATTCATACGGTAGCTCGGCGCTTTCCGCTGGACTGGCAGGAAAAGCATTCAGCGCTGAGGTTTTGCTCAGGCAAGTGTTGTTCTAGTGCGAAGAAGACTGACGTGTGATTTGAAGGGAGCGTTGACCGAGCTCGTGGGACACCTCACTGACTCTGCCCGTGTCTTCGCATTTACGTCCACTTTCTAAAGAGACGCATGACAATCGGCGATCGCTGCTCGCTTAGCCATCAGGGGCTCCCAAAGCCCCTGCAGCATCGATCGCTCGCGTGAAGAAAGCAAACGGCACCATCACTTCATTATGAACTATGATATCACGGCTAGTCAATTGTCGGCTTATGGTTTGACTACAGCCCATGATCGGGCGCTGGCTNACGCATGTCATGGATATAGTCATAGTTCTCACACTGAAGTATGCCAAGCTGTCATGCTCACATCTCTGTGTGAGCCAGTGTCATGATATTGGGACACTTTGACATATGCAACTTGTGGCGCACCATACACTGGCAGCAGGTCTCAAGCATGCAGCACAGATGCCATAATGCACAGCCCAACCCACCTGAATGGCAGCTATCCCCTAAAAAGGCAGGGTGCATTCTATGAATGCTTGACAGTCCTAACTGGAACCACAACCTTCAGGCAGTCTGCAATGTACATGCGATGCTACCCAAGCGATCCTACCTGAGCCATAGCCTTCACCACTTTGGCTTTCTCCTGCTGACTGGGGTGCGGGGGCAGTGGTGGGGGGGTCAGCAGCACTGGAGGCAGCCCCCATGTAGGGGGGAGCCAGGTGGTTAGCACACAGATATGGCCGGGTGATGATCACCTGCAGCTCAGGCCCATCAGCAAATGCGGCAGTATGTTTCAGGCTGGAACATTGCGTGTAGGCAAATTGTGCATACAGCTTGACACGTTTTAGACTGTGTCAGTGGTAGCAGTTGCTGATGACACCTGTGAGTGATACTGGTGTCACGCTTGCAGCCTGTCTNATCAACAAAGTCTGCAGTGGCTGGTGGGTGGAAACCTGCAGCCAATCTGCCCCCTGTCAACTCTGCACTACGGTGGGTATGTCTGATGCTAGATGATGCAGACCANGCAACGAACACTTGTCGATACAGAAGTGAACCCACCTGGGCATGTGTCCTGAGAGCAGGCACTGTGGCAGCAGCCGCCTCCAGGATAGTTGCCAGGCTCTTCTTCTCAGGACTGCCCCTGCCCGTGCTGTCCGGTGCTTCCTCCTCCTCCTCCTCAACACTGGGAGCAGCAGATGCAGGCACTGCTGGTGCTGCTTTTGCCTGCTTTTGAGCCTTGGCATCACTGTCTGCAGCGTTGTCAGGCCTATTTTCTTTATTGCCGCTGTCATCATGGTCCTGGGGCCTGACATGGCTCTCTGGGGATTGAGATGTCTGTTGGGATGCAGCACCATCAGAGGTACTTGTTGCTGTATCCTGTTTAGGCTGTTCCTTGCCAACAGGAGCTGCTGCTTCATCTTCCTGTAGGCCCACAGTCCACNGTCAACGGTATCAGCTAACAAACGCCAAAACACATTGTTTTTGTGTGCAGGATCATTTGCAACGACAGCTTGATGCGCAGAGCCAGAGATGATGCTAACGCACCTGCTGAAGGCCGAAGTAGAAGTGTAGTGATGTGAGGCAATTTGCAAGCATGGCAACACTTTAGTTGCAGCGGCATAAACTGGTCTTGCAGAGCAGAAGTGACCTTCACATACAAGCTCACAGGAAAATTGTTGCACAGTCACAATTACAACATTGAAGTACCAGCCTTGCTTGCCTGACATTGTTCAGCTCCGTCACGGTGGTGCTTGAGATGGTGTTATGTCATATATCATCACGAATATTGAACAGCTTCAGTGATCTAATCTGCATGTGGGTTCATACTTTTGGCAACGTGTTCAGGTCATAAGGAAATCCACTAGCGCAGATATGAAAATGCGCCTGTGGCCGTATCACAATCTCATGGCCATATCACTCAATTTGGGGCATTACCCCATAGCACACATACCGACGCAGCGGGTGCTCTGTCCAAACGAGGCAGCAAGCTCATGCTGCAGTCTAGAGTTTGCGAGCATGCAATGAAAGAGGTACGGAAACAGTTCAAGCAGAACCTGGAAACCCTCAGCCGCTTCACGTTGCATCACACACTCAGGTTGCATGAGAAAGCCGGCACAGGTTTGGCACAACGCATTGTTCCATCAGGCTCGACAATACCTACAACAGCACGCGCTGCAGACCAATGCCTGACACAGCAACTCCTGCAGAACATGCTACTGTCCTCACAAAAGGTTACTCAGGGGCTACATACATATGTCTTCAACTGGCAATCAGTGGCAAGCTGTGAAAACAACCAGGATGTTCATGGGATGCACAGACAGCTAGCTACATCCTATCAAGCCATGCTGTGGANGCTACTCTGTACATCCTGCAGCCTTCCACTGGGTTGTGCCGCCGTTTGTGCCAGTTGAGTAGCTGCACAGCAGGTGGAGACAGTTGAACATGCTGCTGAGCACACTGTGTTTCAGGCTGGCTCTACCATTCTCAGTACTTCACAATGAGAGGCAATTGCTAATGCTGAGCACAGAGTCGCAACAAAAGAAGCAACTCTTTCACTGGGTGCAAATGAAAAGTGTACAATCAGAATATGGAAGAGCACATGCACTGCGAGGCATTGTGATGTCATATGACACACTGCAAGGTACTGTGATGCACTGTGATGCTGTAAGATGAACTGCACTCCATTGTGATGCCACTTGATGTTCTACAGGTACAAAGAGATTTTCGGCCAAAAACACTAGCCAGATGTAAACAGCTTGACTGTAATACGTGGTCCACAAGCGTAAGAAGCTCAGTATGTACACACAGCAGGCAGCCATGTCACTGAAGAATGCTGTTTGCCTGACGACATGCTCGGCATGTTTCTTGCTCTGCTATGCAGGTGAGTCAGGCTGACACATTGCATTCTCCTGTGACGGCCAGCTAGGTAAGCACAATCGACATGCACATACAGCAACATTGTGTTGCCAGTGAAATCTTTGATGTTGTAATTTATGACTACTGTTATAGCAGCTCCCTCGCAGTATGTTGCAACCCTGCCGTACCTGACAGATGAACCCTATATTGGGATTTGCCACACCGCGTATCGCCTTGACTTGTTGGAACACCTCATCATATGGCTGATCAGACCGCCACATGAGGTATGCTATCAAAAGGGTGGTGCTCCGTGATACTCCTTGTGAGCAATGCACGAAAACTTTACCCCCACTGTCCACCGCTGTCTGTAACAACTAGCAACGACTGTGCGGTGCCTTTGGCTGGAGTGCACAATTCTATGCAATCACCACTTGCGCTAGCATCTCATCACAAATCAGCAAAGCTGTGCTGTGCTGCCAGCNAGAGAACCATCTGAAGTATCAGCCAGAGAAGGGCATGCAGCTCATTGGGTTCCTGAACCTACATGAGGTTCCCCGACACACCTACATGAAGGTGCAGTTGTTGCACAATACACCCAGACACTTTCAGCGTCTGCTTATAAAAGGACATCTGGGGATGGCATACAGCACCTGATTGCTGCATCAACCAGTCAGCAGCTTCAGAGCAGCACAAGTGTTATCTGTTGACTTGAGCTGCATCATCATGATTGCTTGTAAAAGCAAGCTACCAGCAAGTGCACAAGTGCACCAATTTAGCTACACTGTGCATGATGCAAATCTACACGNGTGCTCAAACTTTCGAGTGGGTAGTTTTGACTTGCAGAAACTCTAAAGCGCAAAGCATGCATGTATTGTGTTTGCAGAGACCGAACTGTGCAGGAGCCATGCTCATGATTTANAGGTACACAGTACCATCTGCTCCAGCTGTTGACTGCATGCCATGCCCTTGCGCAAAGCGCAATTCATGCAAGTCAGGCTCCTGTTTTGGCTCTTGCTTGACCACCTGCTGAGCACTGCTGGACCCATATGTGGCTGGGCTGGTGACAGAAGGTGGTGGGTGGACTTGCAGCACTGCTTTGTTTNGCCCAGTAGCATGCAAAATTGGCTTGAATGCAGTCCAGTACACAGTGCAGCTACTTACATGGGCTACGTAGAGCTGCAACTGATAAGGCAGTCTCTTGCACACAAATTGCAGCTGGTTTGGCAGCAACCCAGCAGCCGCCAGAGATGCAGTGCTGAGCGCATGTGACACTGCTGCTAGGGGCTGTGCTGTGAGGCCTANAGCATCTGCCCTACTGACACCATGGGGTAAGTGCACATCTGACGGGCTGAAGTTGCTGGACACTACTTGAAGCCTTTCTGGCAGGCGTGCTTGCTGGCTAAGACTTGCAGTGTTGCCTGACACTTTGTGATTGACTGAAGGAATTGCAACTAAGCCCACATAAGTGTAGCCCCCTTGGAGAAATCGCATGCTGACCAGGACGGTTGGCATCCCTCTCTGCACAAACACAGACAAGTTCGTCATGTCCAGGTTGCTGTTAGATTGTTTATGCCGCTCCTGTGTGGCTAACAAACAGTAAGCCGACAAAACAGCGTGGCTCAACACCAGAAACAAAGTAATCACAGGTTTTGGCCAGCCATGTCTGAANCATCTGACAGTGTCATGCCATGGCATAGTTTCGTCAGACCGTCAATGCACAGTATTCACTCAAATCTACGGATCACGTGTTGGTGCATGCTTGTGTGACGGAGTCGTCCTCTGCTATCTACATATGTGGTATTGCTGAATGCAGCAGTAGCAAACCCTGCGTGACTTTCTGTGTCTAAGCTAGAGCTCATGTGAATGTCGTTATGACCACATATACCTACAAATGCATAGCTATTGCTGCAGAAGTAGCTGCAAAACTCTATCTAGACAGCTGTTGCGTGTCCAAAATCCTGCAGACACGCTGTGTTGGTAGGCTGAGCTGAAATACTGAGCGNCCCAGAAAACCAAGCAACTGCATGAAGCCCGTGCAGCAGAAGTGGGTCTGCTTGCCTGTGAGGTGAGTATGCCTGACAGTAACAGAGTGCCTCCGGGCTTCAGGTAGGTGCACAGCCGGGGCTGAAGGTCCAGCAGCGGCCCTCTCAGTATGTTGGCAATGCAAATGTCNCATGGAGCAGAGCTATTCTGTCTTGCTGCTTCACCCTCTGGAGACCTGATAGCCTCAGCGTGCAAAGCACAGACCAGCAGCACAGCTGCAGTCNCAGGGCACATTTGTGACCCTGACCAAACACAGCACGCTGATACAATCAACAAGCTTCAAATTGGATCCTCAACCGAAGCAAAGCCGACGCATGCAACACCATGCCCCAATTTGCTGTCACTGGACGCCTCAGCTGCTTCTCACAAGATTGTGCATCCTGTTGCCACCAGGGCACAGCCAAGGCATCCTGGCAGCTACAGCTCAGCACATGGCAGGACACAGCATGGCCGCCCTGTCGCCTTCTTCAGNATGAGCAACTCCTGAACGCACTTTTGATACAGGTGCTCCCAGGCTGTTATACACTGCTCGGATAGCATAGCATGNCTTAACGTTGCATGTCTGCTCTTTGTTTACATGTTGAGCAGTAGCTTGAGAGTAAGATGCAAATGCCCTTGTTCAGCAAAACAAGCAGCATGGTCCCTTGCATGCTTCAACTACCTAAGAGCCTGTACTCACCTGGCTGTGATTGAAAGCAATGGCAAGGTGTACAGCATGCTGCTTCAGCTCTGTACGTGTGTGCATCCATTCTACAGCTTTCCTGAAGTGCTGGCTCAGTAGCAGGACCACCACATATACTAACGGCTGTGCACCATTCTGGCTGAAGAAGTCTGGACCCCACCTCACCACCTCATCCTGGAGGTTACTCAAGGTATAGGCAGGGATCAGAAGGTTAGAGGAGGAGTTGGGACTGAGGCGAGGGTTGGGGCTGCTAGAAGGGGATGTGGGCTGCACCATGTGGAGCTTGAGCCACATGAAGTCCTCAATGGTACTGATGATGGCTTGCTCCTGCACATCACTAGCCATGCGTAAGAACAGGAAACATTGCAAAGTGCTGTTTCAGGCGCAGGTAGAGGCGTGCAAGAGTTGCAGCATGACCCACAATGAAAAAACTGATGCTATGGATGCAGGTTCATATGAAACTGCTACTGGAGCACCTGCAATCGTGAATGTAACTGAAGCATGTGGCATGCCTTGGTGATGCAGGACAGGTGGCTTGGGGAGTTGCTATTTTGCCAGTCAGGGCATCATAAGCGACAGTGAGCATTGTTCTGGATTTGCCAGCTGCAAGCAACAGTTATGTCTGCAACAGTCTAGACATCACCAGGCATAGACCAGAGCAGCACAATTTGCTGTGTTGAGCAGCAGGATGTATGAGGTGGTTGTCTGCCATGCTTAGGTCAATGCAGGAGAATCTGCAACATGATACGCTTTGGCAACTACAAGGGACAGTACCCGGGTGACTTGGTCTGCCAAGCCAGGATCAGCAGCCAGAATGACATGGGCAGCTATCCTGTACTTGTGCTGCAAAGAGCGCGTGCCAGTGCTGGAGCGATCGCTGAGCTGGTGACTGCACTCTGCTGCAACCTGGGTCCTCTGTTGGGCAGGCAGGCTCTGCTTGTTCTCAGCCCACCGGGTCAGCAACTGATCAAAGGGCATGTGCCCTATCATGCTGGATGTTGGGTCTCTGATGTCTTTGGCAATCTGCAATCAAAATAAAGGCTGAGCAGCTGATGACTTGTGGCAGCATCTGACTGAGGTCCGGAGCATGCTGTATGCTGGGCAACAGGTGCCACCTTGCATGCAGCATGCTTCAGCAAAAGCCGCCCAGATGTTCCCTTCCACATAAGGTGCTGCTGCCAGTGCGTCATGCGTCCAGCTGTTGNGTGCGGTCTTGCATCCGTCACGCTGTCGCTTGACATATTGTCAGCGAAGGGCTACCTGAACGTCTGCATACAGGTCGCTCTGTGCTCGTCGAGCACCGAACTCCCTGCGAAGACAGGCACTGCATATTGCTGCTGAGCAACGAGATGTGTGCACAGTGCTGTCGCGGATGTGCTGCTGCGCGCTTTGCCTTCAATGTGTCAGAGGACGTATATGCATTATCTCTCTCCTGTGCGTGGTAGACTGTCCGGGATGTCAGGTGATTTGCCAGTACTTCTGGACCCTTGGTGTCAGCTCAGATGGCAGTTTTTGCAATGCTACATGACGTAATCTGTGTTCTCAACGCGAACCCGGCGAACGCAAGCCACAGCACGGGTGCATGAACAAGATAGGAGACGGTCTCGATGATAACGGGTAAGGCAGCGCGGGTGGCTCATGCCACACTGTGCTACCCAACTGTGCAAGCCTTGGCTAGTCTTTGACGTGGTCAATAAATCAGCTTAAACCCGATTGTAACAACCGGTCGCGACGATCACCACTCATGACCCCTATATGAGCATACCGTCATAGGTAGCTGGGCCTCATNGGTGCATCATCAAGCTTGCCTCAGCCTAGCGATACTACTCCTCAGCCTGCTGCTGCGGACAAACCATTGGTGAAGCCACCTAAGCCCAGCAAGGCCTCTAAGGCGCCCAAGCCTGTTGAGCTGCCCCCTGAGGCCTTCCAGAGGGAACAGCCCTTTGAAACCCCTGCTGCTGCCCAGAAGGTGATACTTCTACTATACAGAATTATCAATATTGTCTGCTTGAGACTAGCAGTACACAGGCTGGTGATGATGTGAACTGTCTTATGGCTGCAATGCATTCTTGATCAAACTTTTTCAAGAAGTATGCTAGCAATCCTTGGTAATCGTGATACTATAACGATTAAAGACATACAGCAACAACCCATGGTGATATGTGGTCAATGAGGGCCTTGACTGGCTGTTGTGTGCGTGCTTGTNAAGCACATGCTGTTGACCTAGACTGGCAGATTCTATACTGCATTACTTCTGATGATCGCAGTTGTTGTGCAAGCCATATCTAGTGCTTATCTAACCAAACAGCAAGGTAGGCTCAACTGCACAATTAGTTCAGCTTTTGCGCTTGAAGGTGCGAGCTGGTATCACTTTGACCTCCTCGAAGCTGATGGGCTCATCATACTTCTTCTCTTTCATAGCAGCCAGCAAGGCCTGCCCTTGAGCCTGNGACCCCATCCAACTCGGCAAGTCTCTGCAAGCTGCAGCTGGCTCTAATGGTGAGGTTTTAATCATGCCCTCAGCATGTGTCAAATGCATTGTTGTACTGAATGCATACCTTGTGGTAATTCCTGTTGCTACTGGCTCTACTTGCCAGCAACTTTACACATGCTACATCAAGCAAGCCTCAGTGCCGCAGTGCTGCCTGAGCAGGGTGCTGAGCCGCAGCGGTGTCATGCCTCTTCAAGCCACAATTTGCCTCCCTCTCGTATTTAGACAAGGCTGCATGGTGACTGCAGGGGCACAGAGTGCTAAAACGCCTAGACACTACCTGAAGCAGAGACAGAAGTGACATAGTGTGACATTTTGCTTGTGATGAAACAATAGTCATGCGGCGCATCTCATTTGTTTGTCAAGCAGAGACGTGTTAACAGCACATGTACCTCACATGATTTTGATCGAGTTCAAGTCTGAGTTGGTGTGTCAGGACTGTTACGATAGTACAGCATTTACTAATCTGCACTGTAAGGGTGCTGTACATCATTATGGGTGAGGTTATGCAGCTTTCGAGCTGGATGTGTTTTGTCTTAGATATGTTGCAGGAACCTCATCAGAGCTACAGTGTGGCACACATGCAACGGAAATAATCAAACAGCTCAGCACTTGTCAATCAGCAATGCATCATTGCTGCAATGTTGAGGATGCTCAAACTCCAGCTCAGGCACTTTGAAAGTCTGAGCGATTTACTTGACCAGCTTTTGTGCGATCGTGATGCTCAATTGAGCACACGCAGATAGCAGCATAAGCACAGCTTCGAGCACACTGTCGCTGCTATGTCAATGTGAAGCTCCGTTCTGTCGTTGTAAATTATGGTAGCAACCGGGACTGCAGATGCTGCAAGCCAGAGAGCAGCTGCAGCTGACCGCAGGAAGCGCCTGCATGGACAGCTGCTAGCTATTATCGAGCGCAATGTCGCACAGCTTCATGAGCCGTGCCTCAACAGAGCAGNGTAGCAGGCGTTTTACAAAATTTTATGCCGTGCTGGCAGAAACAGCTTGTGCACAGAAGCTGGTGCGCAAACAGGTGCACCACGTGGTTGGCCATAGCCCNTGACTGGAGCCACATGGGGCACCTGTGCCAACTGCATGCCGTGTGTGCCAGGATGCTGCCTGCCATAGCATTGAGCTGCAACCAGCCACAAATAGCATTGACCGAAGTGTGATGTGGGAACACTATCACAAATGACTTGCGCCGGTGCAGAGATGTTACTACTTGGTCATTCAACAAAGTTGATGTGAGCTGGATAATGCGCTGTCCCTCATGCCACTGCATGGTGAGTCACTGCTGAGACTGCAGACAGAGGACTGACGCTGCTGTCAGGGTCCATTATAGATGATGTAATTCCAACAGTGTGAATGGTNAGGTGAGGCCTGCAAGGTCTTACGATCGTCTCCTGGCCAGCTGCAGAGTAATGGCCGATTGTAGAAACTCAACGAGTTCACCGAATGTCCAGACCTTCAGTAAGCAATTACCCGTGAAGGCGAGAAAGCAATCTGAGTAGACTTCCAAGCTTCTTCCTGTCAAGGCGGGAGGCTCGTGAGACTTTTGTCCACGTGGACAGGGAAGATTGAAAAAGCCGTGTCGGCTTCTTCGTCAGGTGCTGTATGAGAGTTTTGCTGCTAGGGTTGGACAGGCAAAATTTTCAATTCACTGCCTAGGGTAGGCAAAATCTTGACCTTGGTTAGTCACACGTGCTTCGGAATGCCAAGTCGGACCGTGAACCTTGTTGCGGAAGCAGTTACCCAACACCGACAGGTGCNCACTTAGACATGCAGTTCATGCGGCGTAGAAGGCAAAAGAACATGACAGGTGCTACTAGGCAATGGTTTGTTAATGCAAGCCTATGGCTAGCAGGCACAGCAGCAGCTGCAGTAGATGAAGCAGGCTTAGCAATGAATGCACAGGTATGCACACAAACACACATCAAACATGCATTCCACATAATTGCACATTGTGTTAACAATAGGCGGTTTGAATCAAACACCTGCTGTGCCAATGTCATGCTGAGTTGTGATGGCTGTGTACATGTATGCATGACAAATGCTGCATTTCTACTGACATGTATGCCTTCACGCTGATACAAAGCTCACATTCTTGCATTGTCACACAGCAGCATTACACAAACACAGACCAGTACATGTCACTCTTCTGATATGGTGTCTATATGCTAACTAGGAGCCTGAGACACCTGTGGAAGCAGCCAGTGTGCCAGTGGATGATGCACAACCCCGCTGCGCCATTTCAGGCGAGAAGTTTGAAGTATTCTGGCATGACCAACATCAGGTATGGTAATGGTTGCACAGACACTGTGGTGCATGTTATAACTCGTCCTGCACATGCCCTCATTCAGCCCTGTCAATGGCTTGACAAGCATCATATGCTCATCATCAGTACCATTGTGTTGCTGTAATGTGTTGTGAGTCATGAATCATACTTGTAGCGCTGCGCTATATCATACATCATATGTCACACTGTAAGCAGAACAATGCGTAGGGCATCATGCATGTCTGGCATTGACTGTCAACAACAGCACACGCAGACTGGTGCGAGGTGCTCTTGCATATCAAACTCCTTGCTACAGCAACATCCCTGCATGACATTCATGCATAGTTCTTCAAAGCTGCAGCATGAAGTGCAAGCATAGGTGCATAACATCTTGCAACATGCTGTGCATGCTGTTTCTGTTATATGGTGGACGCTCATGTCCTGCTCTTTGCACTTGCAGGAATGGCGCTACAAAAATGCTGTTGCGCTGGATGCTGAAGGTGCTGCCCAGCATGGCCTGCAAGCTGGAGCCCTCGTCTTGGCCAGCACTTTGTCAGGAAGGCCTGTCAGCACAGACAACGTCTTGGCAGAGCAGCAACCAAATCCAGTGCAGGAGCTTACGGTGAGTTGGCATACCGCTTGGGGCCTTTGTGCACATGTACTGAACTTTGATATGTCACTGCTAGCTGCATGGGATTCAGCAACATTGTGCAGCTGCCAAGGAGCTGCAGCTGACTGCATCATGTGCATGTGAATGGTGATTTTGCTGGGTTTGCATTGTTTGCAATTGTGGCTAGGTACAGTCATGCAGGCAGGGCGATCTGTCACACTGAGTCACAAGGGGCACTATTGCTGATCATGGTGTCAGGTGTGGACATGCCAAGACAGAGTGTTGTGGCGCCACTGTTGAGCAACACTAATGGAGGGGAACACCCAGTAGTGCTATTCCCCTACTGGCACGGTGTCCAAAGGCACTCATCACCTGACATATATCATGCATGTCTGGGTAATCATGTCAATTGCAGCGGCCTCACGCTTGGTTGCATGCTTGATGCAGGAGTCTGGCCGCATTGAGTCAGAGATGCAGGATGCTGTGTGCGCTGTGCAGAGGGCTGCAGGTCAAAAGCGTCCATCAGATGCCCTTACAATGCCTGATGCTTACAACCAACTCCACGTTGACAAACGTGTCAAGCTTGAGGTGTAGCATAGGGTTCACTGTTTGTGCCATAAACATCTGGTCTATCAGAGTCTTGTATAATAGCAGCATTTGTTTTGTTCTTTATTGTTAGGCACATCAATCTACACGGTTTGAAGACTCTACAGTCTTATGCATTGTGCAGATGATGTTGTAATCAGCATATATATGCAAACTGTGGTCTCCCAACTTTGCTGAATCCAACACTTGGTGTTAACTTGACAAATCAAGTGCATATGTCTGGATATAAGCCAATAATTGTCGGCATGTTGGGCAACTGCAGTCAAGCAGTCTAGTGCAGTAAGAAATTCATGAAGCCCTTGCAAGAAAAGTCTGCATTTCCTGCTATCCTGAGAACGCATAGACTGCCAGCCAATGTCAGTCTGGCCTCCTGATATATGGGGGAGACAGCTGCAAATTTGACTAACATTGCTTGTCTCTAATATATCACCCTCGACCTGCATAGCAGTCAGACACATCATGCCAGCAACTGGAACATACACGAGTTGCTGGTGGGCACAGGAATCACATGTGCAGCTGCAGGCATTATCCAATTGACCAGAAGATAGCCCGCCACACGCTGACACACAGTAGTGATTGATGTCGTCAAACATAGTCGACCTTTTGATGCAGCTTATACGACTCGTGCCTCACATACCTCTGTTGCCACCAAAAGCGCCCTCGCCTCGGCCAACAGGTGCATGGCCAGGACCCCTTGCGCCCCCTCTTCCACCTGGACCATCACCCCGACCTGCCCCAGCTCTGCCCCTGCCTCTTCCTCTTGTACCGCCCATAGGCCGTTTTTCTGCACCGTATGCATTGTGTCAGGCAAGCTGCCACTCACAACAGCAGAGGCAGATTGCATATGTCAGCTGGCCAGATAGCACCTGCTCTGGTATGGCTGTCATCCCTAACTTTGTCTATGACTTCATCAGGCACCCGAAGGTACTTGATGGTGTTGCCTCTGATGTACGCTTCTGGCATGCGCCAAAATCGATCTCCATCCTGCACATGTCTGTAGTCAGCAACAGTTATACACCATTTGGACTAAATTGTATCAAAGCTTTTGCTAGCTCTGCTATGGAGCTGTGTTGTACCTTGGAAGTGCAGATAACTTCTCGCAGATGGACATTCATCCAGCTGTCGCACTGGACCATGTGGCCATTGTATGTCTCCCCACTCTTGAGTTCCACTAACTGCATCAAGAGCCAATGTGAAAGTTCCCTAACGGTGACTCGGCCTTGATAAAAGCACACATACCACAGGATGACCCTGTGCTGTCTTTAAAAGCAGCAATGGCAGCATCTACACACGCTGGCCACCAAGTGGTAGCTTGCAAGCTGAGTCGGATCTTACGAACCCCTGTACTGTTGCCAAATCCCGACACTCAGACGTGTACACGCTGAAGACGACCCGTCAGACTGTCGTAGACAAGAAGATGGCTGCTCCTGTGTGTCAGTGGCAGTCGAGAAAGCACAGGCAAGCAACGCCAACTAGCGATTTCATCGAGTCGATGTATAAAGGTTGCCTGAATTTGAGTCGAATTTCCAAAATTGCTGATGACTGGGTGAGTCAAGAAGCTGCAAACTCCCAGCTGCTTGCGCGCGAAAGCTCCTCGTAGATTGGTCTCTCTGACTGCAACAGCCGAAAACACCAACATCATCATGGCTGATACAGAATTGTCACCATCGAGCGCTGGGCGTGTCGTGAGTCACTCGCCACAGGATGCTGAGGAAGGCAGCCCGGTTGTTACCGTAATAATGAAGCGGCTAAGGGCAGCCAGAAAGCGTCTTGGCAAGATTGAATTGATCGAAGCCAAACCGCAGGAAAGGGTCAACCGAGAACAGGTACTCGTCCCCGCGTGTCATCAGCCCACGACAACCCATGCAGCTTGACCTATCGGACTCGGAAATGGGATTTGTTGCTCAGTGTAGCTTCGCGTTATGAGTCTTGATGTTCCAGCTGCCATACGCAATATGATGTCCTTTGAAGCTCTGCTGGTTTTGTTCACTGGCGACCTCTGAATCAGCAAGATCACTCAGTGTTCACCATGCGCCACAGGAAGAAAGTCTCAAGTCCAAGCCCAAAACAGTTGCCACTATTGAAGAGTTGGAGAAGCTTCTTCCTCTTTTGGAGCTTGCAAAGGAAGAAGAAGTCAAGGCAGCTGTCAACAAGGCAGTGGACAAGACTTCAGCCGGCGGGCAAGCAACAGGGGTATATACCCCAAACATTTGTGGCGATGGCATACTGAATGTGTCTCAACTTGTGGCTGATCCATGTGCCAGCCTGCGGTGATTTGCAGCTTGCACTGTAGCTTGGCAGGGAAAACACCTGGACGCATGTACTTGCTCTGCAGCGGGGCAAACGATGAAGTCCCTGCACAGCCACACCAATTTAAGCAGTCCACAGCATAGATTTGCATGGCAGTGAAATATGACTGAGACTCATGTGAGCATGCAGGCTTCCACATTACACTCAAGGTCAAGCGTAGCAAATCAGCAACTAGACCACACAGCCATCTTCAGCGTATTGAAACTGCTCTATTTTAGCCAGGTTAGTCCACAGTGTTGTGCATTTCATGCTTGTTGATTCATTGCAACAACAGCTGCAGACATCAGTAATTGCAGCAATACCTTCATATTGCGTGCCTTTTGATGCTGATGTTTGCAAGAAAGGTCTATGCGACATTGCATACCCACATGGGGAAGTTGCCTGTTAAGAGTTGCAGGCAATTTAGGTGCCCAGGTAGCATCTGGCATACAAGGCTTCCAAGATGTGGAGTTGCACTTTCCTGCATCACATATTTCAGTTCATCGCTCTCATACAACTTGCCAGCAGCAAGACATCCGTAGTATCTAATGCTGCATCCTTGCAACCATTATCGTTCTTTAGCGATAACCTCTCATTGCTTGGACTGCCTGTAGACCTTTGAGCTGGAGCGCATGAGTGGTTCCATGGCAAAGCTAGAGCGGGATGCGTGTTTGTCATATTACAAATACCAAGCTCCTGATCAGGTGCATCTTCCTGTACCATTCTAGCTTTGTTTTACCCAATGCACTATAGCCAATGCACAATAGAGTACCTGTGTGCTAGTGGATGTTGACTGGGGTATCATTTCAGTCTTGAGTGTCTTCTGGGGCATCCTGATAGTGGTCTCATTGCACCCAAGTATGAGTCCAATCAAGCCAGTCTAGTCCTTGCAAGTGGAGAGTTGTCGATGCATAGTATCATTTTGATTTTCACACTGCCAAAATGTGCAGCTGCATGCACCAGATCTTGATAGCTTGATTGGCCATGGTACCTGTCCATATTCAGGATCATGTCTCATGTCAGAGTCATGTCTCGCCTAAATTGTAAATGGATAGGTGATATTGCTCGACATGTCTCGCCTAAACTGTCAATGGAGGGGTAGACTTGGTCAACAGCCAGCAAGGCTCAGACATGTTGCTGGTGGTTCCATCATCAGTGAGGGTATTCAGGGTATCTTGCCTGCCTGCAGCGGCAGCCCTTGACGGATGCAGATCTGCAGCTCATCTGCAAGCTGGGTGGGCTCATGCTCATGAGGCGCACTGATGAGCCCGTCAGTCACGAAGAAGCTTTGCAGGAAGCGCTTGGCCTGGCCGTGGCCTGGCTTCAGCGCTCTGATGAACCCATACCTTCCATTGACGGCGCTAGCAGTAAGTTTATGCAACAGGCCGCACCATTGGCTCTGTGACACAGCATGGCATGTGAGCCACCATACATTTGCCCATGCATTGCAGTGTTGTTGCTGTTGTGAGGCATTCAAGTGCAATGCATCCATCCTCCTCGCTCTTACTTGCCATTGTGCCATCAGCAGCTGACTGCAATGGCAAGATTGTATAAGCTTGAACAGGTGCATTTTGTGCATGCGTTACAATACTGCTCATCATGCTGTTGCTGGTGTCAACTGCTGTGTTGTGACATCATGGCAACTAGCAACTGTCTGTGAAGATGTCTTGTGTGGCCAACAAGTGCTGCAAGACATTCACAGCATGCATGGAATGAATGGCTGCACATCAACACAGCAGGGGCAAACTGTGTATTTAGCTTACACAATCTGACGTGTACGCCTGCTTGTGATTGTCATGAACAGTGACATTGTCTTCAGAAGTGTCGACAAACATTGTCACAAATTTGCTGATCCACAATGCCTGTGACAGCAACACCTGCAGAACAGCGTAAGTAGTCACAGACCAAATGCATGGTTCAGGGAAGCTAATGGTAATGTGTTTTTCTAATCAACTTGATTCATACTGCAACATGCACTAGACAACTGTGTAAATACCATGAATGTACTCTGCTTATGCAGTGGAACGAATCAGCTCCATTGTGGACAGGGCAACATCCACAACATACATGAGCGTGAGGCCTGTTCTGAGCACGGCGGTCTCTGAGGGTCAAAATGGCGCTTCGCAAGCCCCAAGTGGCAATGAGCATCAGAGCTACAGCGCACAGCAACAATTTCAGGTGTGACTGAGACCTGAGTCCTTGAGACCTGCTTGCCCATCAGCCTTGCCTGTGGTTCCACGGGAAAGCTGCTGCTTAGGCAATCGAACATCGAGTGTGCAGAGCACCTGTTACAGTTGCAGAAATGCAGTGCAGCAGGAGTCATGTCCCCTGTACGGCAAGTGGCACTCCCAACCTGCGCCCTTGTACATGCTCAACTCGATGAGTGCCCATGAGAGCAGGCATACAGGCTGTGCGCCCTTCCTGTAGTTCCTTTTGTCCTCAGCAGCGTGTGAAGCACATTGCAATGTCACATGCGACGATTGTCACGCTAACAACATAAAATTCAGCTGCTTGACTTCTATAATGTGTCATCAATTGTGGACCCATGCTAGCAACACAGGCTGCCAGCTGACTGAAAGAACACCAGACAACTGCTAGCTGACCCCACAGTGTGCCAAGCACATGCTAGGCCAACCGATGACCACACCACTCTGTGCAGAATGTGGCAAGGAAGAGGAGCATTGCAGTTTATCCATTCAATGCAATGCTGCCCTTCTATGCACACTCTGCATAGACAGATGTAGGCATCAGTCCTGGGCAATCAACTGCCTGGCAGCATGTGTAACATTTCATGCAACTATACATGCAAGTCAAGGTGTGCCAACTGTATGACACAAAACATCAGGACCAAACCCAGCAAGTTGCAATACATCTGCATCATGTCTGCATCGATCGCGGCTGTCTGCATGTTGGACTTGCTGTCATGAGCATGTCAGCAAGCACCTCTACTAAGCGCGCAGGCAAAATATTGACAAGCAGCACTTCTGCAACCATCAGTACCACGGCACCAGTACCCACCCTTCTTCGGTCCCTGCAGCATGCAAACATGAGCAGTGCAGTAAGCACAAACAAAGGTGGTGTCAATCGCTGTTGCGGAAGCCTTGACAGCTCTGCATGCAGCAACTTCACTTTCGCTGAAAGACCATGGACACACTCTGGCAGCAACAGATATCAAATGGTTTCAAACAAGCCCTGCTGGCTACAGCCTGCCCGGGTGCCCATACACAGAGCCACCCTGTATAATCCCCATCACTTCAGCTGTATAATCCCCATCACTTCAGCTGATGAAGGTCATAAGTTACACTTCTATTGGTTGTAGCTGCATTGCCTCTTCAAGATATCCATCATGTATCTTGAGGCACATGGTGTGTATCTTGAAGAGGCAATGCAGCTACAACCGATAGACGTGTAACATGTGTAATGATCACATGCTGCCTAATTGCTGGGCTGTAGCTGAAGCTGGTCCTGTACATGACGTTACAGAAGTGAATTTACATGACCATATTTGCAGCCTTGACGAAAACGCCGCAGTGTATCTAGCCTGACACAATTGTCATCTAGCTACTGCAATACACATATCAGGCTTGTCGTGACAAAGGCAACAGTGCATTGAATGTCATGCAATGTCATGTTGATCATGTGGCAATGATTGTGCAGGGCCCACCCATGACTCCTGAGGAGAGCTATGTGCCCCCAGCTGACCCCTCCCCCACCAGCCAACCTCCCTCACAAGAAAGCAGCTTGTCTCACTACCCTGACACTGCCCACAGCCGTGCACCCATCTACTCCCAGGTACAATGCTGCACTGAGCAGGACATTTCAGTCATACAAGCGCTGTGCAGGACAGCACGCAGACTGATAGTCTTCAGGGTCAGACAGCAGAGTATGTCAGGATCCTCACTGTAACACCGGCGCGGTTGGGGTACCTTTGTTGAGTGGCCTACACCTTGTCTTCATGCATATTTGAGACAGAGTCAGAAACTTCCAACCAGGGTCCTGTGCCAACAACCTGGTAGCCAGAACCCTGATATTGTACAACTGATGGGCTGCCAACCCATCACTTGTGTCAGATGAGACACCATAACTTTGCAGACGGGTCCAAGGATCATCATTGTAATGGCACATTGACAACCGTTTGGCACCAGCTGACTTGTTACAGATCTGACGCCAGGTATGGAGCATTTACCTGAGAGGTGTTTGGTCCCCCAGCCACCTCCACTGTAGAAGCTAAGTATGTGCACATGAAACTACATTACTGCAACTGGTACTTTTTTTGCTGCAGGAATATGGTGACAGCCAAGTGGGTTATCAGACGCAACACCCTGGCATGCAAGCGTCATATCGAGACCATTCCGAGCCATGTAAGTCTTTTGTTTATCAAGCAAATATGACACACATCCACTGGATGCGGTATGTTGTCACATACANTTACGGTTGCTTCGACTCAGCGGCGTATCGTGATCGTAGGCAAGGAGCTACGTCGCGGTGTTACGCCGATACTTTCTGAGCATTCAAATTCGTTGCGAGTTGTAAGCTACTGACGAAGCGGCCCTCGCAGCATCATGTGCATGCAAGCTGCGCTGCCGACCCTTCAGGCCACTGTGCAACCGCTAAGCTTGTCTGGACAAAGTAACGCTGTCTCGGTGCATGAGATAACACGAGTTTGAATTGGGTATTGCAAAGCATTGTTGTCTTCGAATACTTCTGACTTTTGCCACCGCCGAGCACACGTGACAGAAGATGCAGTCGTCGTTCCTCTCCGTTCCAGAAGCAATTGTGCCGTTTGCAACGTCCTTGAGCATCTGTAACAGAGCGCTTAGTATCAGTTGCGTAGTTTATGCAGTCGAGACTTCAAGTGCACAGCTGATGCTTCGCTGATCTGCAATATAGTTTGCTGCGGTTCTCGGGCTGGTCGTGGACCCCGGCAAACNTCTCCAGCAGCACCTGTAGCTTTGCATTTGGTCAGCAGAGCAGCAACTCCACTGGACAGCAGCCAGCCAGTGCTGGCCCCAGCAGCACTCCAAGCTTCAGTTTTGGCCAGCCAGGTGGGAGTGCTTTTGGTCTGCAGAATGACAGTATACAAGGTCAGCAAAGCAGTAATGCATTTGGTCAGCAGGCTGGCAACGCGTTTGGTCAACAGACTGGCAGCGCATTTGCGCAGCAATCAGGCGGCGCCTTCCCTGCCCCCAGCAGCATTCCTACCCTCAATTTTGGTCAGCCGGCTAGCGACCTGTTTGGACAGAACCAGGCTNACAGACAGGCACACCACATTTGCATTGAGCTAGCAGGGGTACTGCATGCACTCTGGACAGCTTCNATGAACAGCCTGATCTCCTGCTTCATCAGCATTTACACCAGCAGGCCCTCCCTGATTCGCAGCTTCAGCATACAGAAGAAGCAATCAGTGCACCAATGCTAGCCAGTGATCTGCCTCCGCAGCAGTCAGCTCAAGTGCCTGAGCATCAGCAATCAGGGCAAGATGAACAGCTGCATGGCACAGCTCCTGAATCACAGGCAGCCCCTACGTACTCAAGGCATGAGCAAACTCCTGCAACAGAGCAAGAGTTGACTGCACGNATTCGCTGCTGATCATAGACATGTCTCTGCTATGCCTGCTCTAACGTTGGCTGAACTGTCAATGTCATTCGCTGTCCAACAGCAACGCACTGGTGAGAACAGGTCACGAGCAATGTTGTCAAACTATCTAAAAGCTTGTTCAGAAGCGGAATTTTTGAAGACTGGAGAAAGTGACTTGCCTTTTGTTTGGGAGTCTACTGGCACTGCAGTGCGCGACCAGGCCATTGCTGCTGCTATTCACACTTCACCCCTTGCATGGATGTCCACCCAGCTGCAGCTATGCGTTGCCTATCCTAAACTCCATGCCAGCACCCCACAGGGATATCACAGTGANTGGCTTGCCGGGGCTCAGAAAGCTGTGCAATGTGTTTGTCGCCAATGGCGACCTGGCAAACAAGTCCAAGGTGAGCTGCTGTTGCAGCAGATGATTCGCTGCTGATCATAGACATGTCTCTGCTATGCCTGCTCTAACGTTGGCTGAACTGTCAATGTCATTCGCTGTCCAACAGCAACGCACTGGTGAGAACAGGTCACGAGCAATGTTGTCAAACTATCTAAAAGCTTGTTCAGAAGCGGAATTTTTGAAGACTGGAGAAAGTGACTTGCCTTTTGTTTGGGAGTCTACTGGCACTGCAGTGCGCGACCAGGCCATTGCTGCTGCTATTCACACTTCACCCCTTGCATGGATGTCCACCCAGCTGCAGCTATGCGTTGCCTATCCTAAACTCCATGCCAGCACCCCACAGGGATATCACAGTGACCTATCAGCAGCTGTAGGCAAGGCATCCTCTCATCTGGCACAGTGTCAACAGGTGTCGCATGCAACGCAACATCAACCTCATGACTCCCTGAGTGAACAGATGCCCTTCTCATGCTGCTCTCTTGCTAAGTTGCCTGGCTGGCCACAGGTGCTGTATCCATGGCGGCGCATCTTCCAGCAGATGTTCAATCATGACCGGATGGCAGGGGCCCTGTACTGCATGTGGGATGCCGCTGACGCCGCTGACCACGCTGTGGTCACGGAGCTGGGGGCTCGCTGCAGGGCCATCACTGATGACTACGCCTCCTGGCAGGCCATCCTCATGCACACCCTTGACATGCAGGTCTGCTGCTGCAGCCCTGTAGCCCCTGTTGCACATGACTTGTGTTATATTGTGTTATTGCTGTTTGATGATTGATATGGTGCTATGCATACACAAGTGAGAGTCGGCATGTGTTTGTCCTGTGCTTATTGTTGTGATGCTTGCTTCATATTCTGTTGCTGGAGTGAAAGCAATAGCTGGCAACCATGTGTGTTGGCTGCTGCTGCTGCTGCATGGAAGACTTGCTTGTTGTGTGATGCAATCTTGTCAGATAGGTTGCTACTGTCATTCTGCCTCTGCATTATGCTCAATTCATTCTATACCGACAGGTCTCTGAGCACATGTTAGCAGGTGTGACAAGGGAGGCTGTGCTCAGGACCTTGCTGCATGTTGCAATGTAGCGCAAAAGCCACTTGTCACTCAGGTCACCGTCGCAATCATGCCTCACAGAGCTAGCAGCTGCAGCTAGCTGCTGCTGTCTGACAGAGACATGTCATGTTCCTGTGCATGGCAAGTTGGCTTGTGCATGCTACATCTGCAAGATATGCTGCTGTACAGCAGCCAGCAGTGTCGCCATCTATATGACAGACTGAAACAAGCCAAATGCTTTATCCAGGCTACAAGCTTGACCTAAGTTGAAATTCCAGCATGAGCCACTCTAACAAGTTGGAACTGTATAGCTCCAATGTCTTCAACATCACCAGACATTCCAGAAGTCTTCCCTAGCGCTAACAACATGGCTGTGCTATGGCTGCAGGAGGAAGACTTACCAGTTGCTCCAACAGTCATCCCTGGCAGCATGATACACCCCCCTCATGAGGTGCACTTACACAGCTCAGCCTCGGGGACAGCCCACGGGTCCCCAGATCACATGGGGGGTACCAGGACAAGTCAGGAGGGGGTGGAGTCCACCGGGGATTCCTTGACTGGCCGCCGCCGGTCTGTCAGCTCCCAAATTAAGCGCTCCAGCTCCGTCCTTTTGGCAGCGTAAGCAGCACAATAGTGCAGTCTCCGCCTTTCATGCTTCACTGTCACTATGCTCTTGTACAAACAGCTTGGACTGACTTTATCCTATAGGCAACAAACGTTCTGGTGTATCTTCATAGACTTTTGTCTTTTGACCGACGCACAGACTGTGATACATGACACTCACTGCAAGGCAGACACATCCGAGCATCATGTATAGCCTCATGCATGCACAACACCGCTATGAGACGCTTTCGACATATCAACAAGACTCTCTCGCATGTGAGCATGTGACTGCTACATGACAGCTATTTAACGGTAAGCTGTGCTGTTGACACACATTGCTTATGGGTCATGTGTTTGTGCTTATTGTTGACGTTACAGCTGAGTGTAGTCTAGCTTACATGGAACCCAACCATGTATTTCACCCTAGGGGCATCAAAGGGCCTTATTTCTGCCTATGTGATGCTGTGACTATCCTGGCACAGGTTGCCCAGCTCAGGGCGATGGAGCGGCACTAGCCAGTCAACCGTGCCCCAGGTGCTTCACAGCAATGGCAGCGCTGGATCACACATGCTGGAGAGCACATTCTTGAGGCCACCCACCCCCAAGACGCCTACCTCCCACACCTCACGGGGGCGCCTGGAGGCTACAGACAGCTTGCACTCACAGGCTGCAATGGCGACCACCATACGCCCTAGGGCCATTGGGCAGGGGCAGGGCCGATTGGGGCGCAGCAACACTCAGGTAGCCTGTCTGATCACGAAATTGCCGTAGAGTGTCTTGTATGAGGGTTGGTTGGCTGCTGTCCTTTCTTGTGCTTGAAGTGTAGACACTTTGAGGTCATGGCAAATGTCAGCTGTAGCAGTACAAAAGACTATTTGTAACAGTTTAAGTAAAGTCAGCCATGTGCAGCAGTATGAGATGCAGATCTAGGCCTGCCAGGTAGACCTCTGTGAAGCAGCCTGACATAGTCATGAATGCTAGGTGTTTTGTTTGTTGGAACTCACAGACATGCAGGCACAAAACCATGACACACATAGGCAGTGGCAGCCTCTGGTAGCCTCTGGCACGATATGATATGGATGCATGCATCAATGTTGTTTTGGCTTTGTTCAGTGGTAACAAACATTGTATGCTACTACATGTCACATTTGCTCTAAACAGCTTGCAGTATCAGGGCAAGTTCTGTCGCAATAGCCGAGCATACAAAGACTGTGGGGAGCATTGGCCGCCTAGGAATTGAATCCCAGTCCCAGCAACAGCCTGCATGCATGACGTTGCAAGTTAAAACAGTCAGTAAGATAAGTCAGGAAGACCAGTCAGTGTCAGCAGTCAGTACAGAGCACTCTGAACATCTAGCAGCATAAGAGCCTCATGGTTGTGTGTACTGCATGCCAGTTGCAAATTCACAAATGCTTGTGTACGTTGATACACCTGAGGTATATGGATATGTGCAGGAGAGTATGCAAGTACTGAATGCTGCTACGCATGGCCATGCCTGGCTGGAGATGAGTCATGAGCTGCGAGCACAGCGCGCCAAAGATCTTCTGCTCCAGGTTTGCTCGCCTGACTTCTTCACTGTCAGCTATTGGCCACCATGTTTGTGCCTTCATTTTGCTCAGCTGCCTGTCCACCCTGATGTCAGAGGCATTTGCTTCCTGAAAAAGACTTTTCACCTGTTGTGCATCAACCCTTTACCTTGCTTGAGTCTGTATCGATGTATGCACCATAAACCCACAGTACCTAGCGTAGCGTTTGTGCGTCCCACCCCAATGCTTATTGCACCTCAAAACACTCAGACCCAGCCACTGAGATGTAGCAGTGCATGTTACGCCATGGCATGACAAATGCATACAGTCAAATCCCAGCTTGATGGGCAGCTTCATCTGCTTGGCAGTCAACTCAACTTGCATCACCGCATACCATGTGCATGACTTATACCATGACACACAGGTGCTGAGGGAGTTTGTGGGCGCATACGGCCCACTAGCAATCATGCTAGAGGATCTGCATCACTTTGACACCACCAGCTGGTCCTTCCTGACAACAGTTGTGGAGCACCTGAGCCAGGAGGTCCTCATTGTGACCACCATGAGACCTAATGATGGTGTTCTGGCAGCTGCTGGCCAGCATGAGGAAGGTAAGGCTGTTGTGTGTGCATCCTGCATGGCACTATGCTGTGCCATTGTACATACTACGTTGTAACACGTTTGCTCCATCGTCTTGTGTGCTGTTCTATGCTCCAACATTTGTGTCACACTGATGGGTGATGCGCTATACTATGCTGTGCCAGTGTCTCGTTTGTTGAAGCAGCATCTGAACACCCACATTGCATGAGTGGGTGGCCACCACTAGGGCTCACCAAGCTTGTGAGGGGGCTGTTGCAATAGTGTCCAACACCAGCACATCACCTGCGCTTCGACTTGCTGTGAAGAGCATGTTCCACTGTGTTGAGAACCTGTATGCTGTGTTGCATTATGTTGTGATATACTGAACTGTGGTACATGTCGCTACGCTGTGCTGTGTACTGTGCTGTTTTGTGTATGGTGTTGCCTATACCTGTACGATACACCTGGTGTTTCCACAATATTAGGGCTGGCGGATGGGCCCCTTGCCTGAAGATGCTGTAGACTGCTATCACGCATCATGCCTACACCACCTGGCAATCACATGACCTGCTGTTGGCTGCTGTTACAGCTGCATGTGAAATGCAGTGATGCACAGCAAACATTACTGAATGTAGCACAGGCATCCTGCACGCATGTCAACACACATTTTGGATGCTGCATGCAGGCAAGTATATGCAGTTCCTGACGGCACAGAAGTGCTTGAAGACCATTCAGAAGCTGCCATGCTACACCCACATGGTGCTGCAGCCCTTCAACATGCAGGAGGTGCGCCAGTACATGTGCATTGGCCTGGACCTGGAGGTAGTCTCTGACCAGACAGCCCTGGCCATCCAAGAACGAACTGGCGGCCTGCCTCTGTATGTTGAGCAGGTGGGTACTCCCACAACCTCCACCAACACAGTAAGCAAGCCTGCAAGACTTATCATCATGATGACAGACTACTGCACTGTTGATCATGGCGATGCTGACAATGGTGTTGATCATGGTCGTGCACTTGTGCTGCAAGCGTTATTTGGGTGCAGGCGATGCTGTACCTGCAGCAGCATGACAATCTGTTAAGGGAGGATAGGGAACTGGGAGAGCAGGACCTGCAGGCTTTCAGCAACATCCGAGTCAGCATTCACCATGTCATCACAGATCGCATTGACCACCTCAGACCCAGTCAGCAGCTCACCTTGAAGGTCAGTCAGTGCATAGCATGCATAGCACGCCAATGCAGTTCAAACCTGACCAAGGATTGTGGCTGCGTGCAATGTGTTCAGATTATGAATGCTGTGTTTGACTTGGACACTTGGCACTGCCTAAAAACAGGCCTGTCGATTGTGTGCGTAGTCATATGCTAGCTTGTGCATGTCAACAGCCCAGCCTCTTGTGGACGTGAGTTAGTGAGTCAGGACCTCAATGCATGCATATCTGCTGTACAAACGAGCACATCTGTAAGCATGACTGCTGCTCTGTCTAGCTTGTTCTGAAGTGTGAAGCAGCATGCAGGTAGCCAGTGTGATGGGCTTGAACTCGGTGGCGCTGGACCTGCTGCTGCTGATACATCCCATGTCAGCATCACAAGCAGAGGATCAGGTGCTGTCCTCCAGTCGCCAGGACCTCAAGAACGACATGCAGGAGCTGGAGTCTGCCGGGTTTGTGAAGCCCTGTAAAGACACCCCTGACTCCTGGGAGTTTGCTCAGGTAAGCCTTCTGTTGTCTCGGCAACCCCTAAGCTGCCAGCCCTACCACAGAGTAGAGTGCTTGTCACATCACGCTGCTACACAAAGGAACCGATCATGCCTCTACTGGCCTTTCANGCATGACAACAAGCAAAGCTCTGTGCTCCAGGACAACTCAACATCACCTGGGAATGTGCCTGCATCTCAGGAGCGTCTTCTTATCAGCATGCGTGCTGGCATCAGTGGTCAGGTACATGCATGCAGTCTCAGCTTGTACCATGCCCGCACATGTGAGTGCAGCTGGCACTTGCAATGCTCGTAATATTTCCTCTTGAAAGTCATCTCTGCAACCCTGTTGCCCACTTGCGCTGTGGCGAACCAGCTTTATGCGAGCCAAACAGCAGCAAATGACTCANTTGCACGTTTGTGTATGTGCCTGGCAACTGCAACAGCTTGGGTACTAGCATTACAATTTTTAACGTTGTTCGAAAATGATATAATTGTCCATATAGCAGGCAGACAACTTCTTGTGGTGGCAAAAGTTGANCCTCAGCCTGCACACTGCTCACTGCTGGCACCATAAGCCGCAAATCCATCAACTCAGTGACAAGATCACTGATCCTGCTCAGCCTGCACGTGGTGTCTTGTNCAAACAGCAAAAAGGCCAAGTACGGGACACTCAGCAGACACGGCACTCAGCAGGAAATACTATGTTGGGCACATGCTCGCCAATCCTTGTGAGGTGCTAAACTGAGTAGCTATCATGACACGCTCATTACTAGGCCTGCCAAGACTCCTTGGTCACATATATACAATCTGAAGCAGGTGCAGCAAGATGGGAAGANCAAGCTTTACCCACTGTATCGTGGGTGATCATTCTGGCTGGTCATCAAAGGTGGGCATCCAAAGCTCGAGCAGCTGCAGACTGGGGAGTGCCTGNAAACCACTTCACCACAGATGCCACACATTTGGGCTGTGTGCTGGTCGCCCTCCTGTACTGCACCACCCCCAACACAAGCTGTGACAACTGCTTGTCAGGTGATGCATTCTCCTTGTGTTGCATGTGCTGCAGTGGACCAGTCTTCGTTTGACTGTTGCATGGGATTGCTGACCCCGTTCAGCTCATTGCAGTGCATGGGTGGACTTATCTTCACGCATGGCTTTGGCATGGTGTCAGGCTAGCCCCTCAGCTCCGTAGTTGATGCATACACAACTCAAAAATGACTGAGTGGTGTCAAGTCATGTCAAGAGGTGTGCCCGTGCAACACTGGCCTGCTGGCATGTAATGATTCTCAAGACCATGCAAAGAGCCCTTCTGCTGCAGGAAGGCTTCCCAGATCAAGGCTGTCAAGTTCANCAAATGTGGCTTGACAACACTGCAAGTCTCGCTGCAGCTGCTATACACATGACAGAACGTAGAGGCATATGAGATGTCTTCTGCAAAATGCATGCTGAACTCAGTAAGGAACACGCATAGCAGGGTGCATAGATGGTGACGCCCATTCACTTTGTATGCCCAAGCTGGAANCAGTGTACTGGCCAGGTATGCTACATGAACCAGACTTTTGAGTCCTTCCTTCTTGCAAACTTATGCTTAAGAGCCCTTTGGGGATGCCAAGCCTAAGCAGGCTGAGGGATCCTGCCCCTCAGCACAGGAAAGGGACACACGTTTTGAGTCATTTTCAACCCAAAAATTATGTCAGACGTCGCATGATGCACTGCCCTGAGGTTCCTGCTGCAAGCCATTCAAAATGACCACTTGTTCCAGGTATAATCAGAAGACATGTACAGACATGTCATGTCCATCTTGTGCACTGTTTGCAGGCAATATGCTGCAAGGACTGAGACAGGANAAGATCCTTGACCACAATGTGCATCTCTGTGCATATACTGTTCTGGATCTGCTTTTTGAACTGCAAAACATGTTGCAACATGTGCTTGACACCAGGTACTAACACTGAAGCAAGACTTGTATTGATGCCAAGGCAACTTTCAAGCTCAATGGGTTGCTATAGCTTATTTCTTGTCAGATTGTGGGACCACAGTCAGTTGGTAACCTGCTGCGGTGTCTGAGTGTGTTTTGGCAGATTGACTATGTCCGGTCTGCACTCAGCATGACTCAACTGCTGTGCTGCTATGTGGCATATGCTGACTGGCTTGTTTTGTGTGCGCCCGTATACGTTGCAGTGACAGTAATCTGTTGCTGCCACTACCTGCAGGCACGCATTGTGGGCATCAATGCTCAGTACTTCCTCAAGAATGGTGGCTTCTATGTCATCTCCATCAAGGCGAGTTGCATTGACTCCACCGCACAGCCTGAAGCTGTGTTTGCCAGGGAGGTCAAGAAACTGTCAGAGATGCAGTTGAAACCCAAGGAACAGGTCACTCTGGAGCCCTATGAGAGAGATCATGCAGTTGTGGTCGGCGTGTACCGGCCGCCAGCCAAGGCAAAGGCTGCTGCTGCATAAGCAATACGCATCAATGATTTGAGTGATACCATGTTGAGCGTGGCTGTCTCTATATATTAGACTGTCCTGGATCTGCTACTGTGATGGCCTTAGCACTGCTGGCTGTGCGCAGCAAGTGAATGCATAGCAGCGGAGAGGCAGAACATGCAGTCCTTACACATTGTACAATCTATTGACTCATGCAGGGCACCCGTGTTTGCTTAGTTCTGGCGCGTAGAGTCTATTGTGGTTCTGATCTACTTTCGAGGATATGTGTTCATGTAGAGTGCTATGGTGGTAATGAAGGGGTCATGCGACGAGGTCTTCAGTTTGATTGGGGGATAAGCACGTGCTTAGTCTGTCAAGTATGCCTGTTTTGTTGACAGACAGCCCGTGTCTCCACACCTCTGCGCACTTATTGTAACTTGAAGCAATCAGATTCTCTTGACCGCACACACTCAACAACTACACTCCTTATGAAAATGCATTCTTGTACGTTCTTGTCTTCATCAAGACACAGCATGACATTGGCTGATGTCTGCCAAGTACAGGTCACCTGGGCATCTTGGCGTTTGATTCCGCTGCAGTCGCCTTAATTGGTTCCAGCATGTATCTGCACAGAGCATTCTATATACTCAGATATGACTTCACAACACTCGATACTTGTATGCCAGTCCTGCATGCTGCCTTGTTGCCCTTCATGTTTTTAGAGAGCCAAGTGCAGTCAGGATAAGTCTCACTGTAGGCTCTGACTGTCTGCCACATTGGAAGTATATCGATTGATTGAAAGTGGCTGGATTCTGCTTAAAGTGGCTGCACGCAAGTTCATGTCTCAGAGCGTCATCATGCTCTGCTGTCAGGCTTGGAGTTCAGGCAATTTGTTGAGCAAGATGCAGCCATGATGCTGGCTAGCATGTCCAATGTCACCGTGTATGTCATAGCCACCGGCAAGATCTAGAGTGATGTGTTTGCTGTTACCAAATCACGAGTGTCAGCCCATGCAGCGACAGTAACTATTGCAATGTGGTGGCTGACACCTTGTGTACATGCGTACATGTTAGCTTGATCTTGACCTTCTGTCATGTTGCGACACATATGCTTTGTGAGCTGCTATACTGTGCATATGTTGCAACTTGCCAGACGCGTTGTGATGAACATGATTTTGCCAATTCACTAATCAACCAGGACCAACAGGGGGCCAAAAGACAGTTCAGTCTGAGCCAAAGCATAGAGTGACAAACTCGAACAACAATATCTCTGGTGATCGCAATGCAGCATCACAGTAGAGCTGGGGACGTCATGGTGGATAAAATACAGACACTGCGGCACCAAGTGTCCACAGCAAGCTAACACAGGCTGCCTATGTTCAAAGCGTTGTCTGAGGTAATGGCCCAGTACACATGGATCACTGCTGTTGATGACATAAGACACTCTTTGAACGCCATGTAAAAAGGTGGCATCATTGTATCAAATTTGAGAATACGCCAGGCAATCAACAGAAAACGATGTTCATCCTCAACACAAAGTGACTTGCACACCTCCTCACACACTCGATGCTCCTGAGGTGTATTAACAAAGCGGCCAGTGTCGACATGTAAACCATGGCACCGATGTCCAAACCTGCTGACGAGCCTCCTGTTAGGAAAAATTGAGCAACAGACAATGACTTTGCATCAGCAGCATGGGGTACACGCATGCACATTGGATGCAGTACTTGCATCGGCACGCTTGAAAAGTACCAGCAGGGCAGCACAGCCTATCCACCATATGACTGTGGGGTTGTGCATGTGCAACGGGGTGTCTTGCATGCAGCTGTCCAGGTACGTCATTTGAGGTAGCTGATTGTTGGGTTGCTGAGGCCGGAAGACTCAGGACATCCCACAATGAGATGCCTCAGCGACACAAAAATCTTGATCTTGAAANTGTTGCTCAGAGGCTGGTAGACCACCATGAGGCTGAAGGACTGAGTGTCTACTTTCTGAAGAAACATTCCATTGCCTGCACAGGCGCAACATAGTGTGTAAACCGTAAACCTTGAACTCTAAACCCATGGGTGCAAGGCTGGTAGTCCACCATCTATCCTTTGACTTCTGCTTCAATAGACCCACACAGTTTCCTGCAACATCAACCGATCCCTTTCAGGAGAAAAGATCACGATCCTGACTGGAGGATATTTTGGAATATGCTTTGGACATCATTGCTTGACAGTTGATTGGCCCTGGACTCTGCTTCCAATAATCCATATGATTTTCTGCAGCAGCAATCAACACTGTTCAGGTTGATGCAACCTCCAGATCTCATGCCTCTGCGGCAGGTAGGATCTGAGGCTGGTGATCTCCCATCAAACTGAAGGAATGGACATCTGCTTTCTGCAGTTTCCTACAGCGGTGGCAAACACTGATCAGCTGTTTCCAAAAAAATCCATCGCTGCAGTGCCGCAGCTGGTAGCCTGTTGTCACACTGAAGGCTTGCAGGCCAACCTTCTGCAGGAAGGCACCATTTCCTGCAGCAGTCAGAAGCAACTTGCAGCACAGAAGTGAAGCTTTGTGTGGGAACACTGTAGCGGCTAGGCTGTAAGGCTGGTGATGCACATCATACAGAAGGCTTGTACTTCTGCTTCCTGACAACACCGACATGCTCTGCACAACAAAGTGGAACATGACTGCAGGACTACATGGTGGCACTGCATTTGTGTGCGGCAGCGTCTGGCAAAGACAAAGCCTATCAGCACAAACAAGGCCTGAACTTGCGCTTGTGCCTGCTGAAGAAGAGGGCCATAGCCTACAGCACAAACCCCCACTGCGGCTTGCAATTCATAGCAATAAGGAGCAGGGCTTCTGCATTGCAGCGCCGAGGCTGAGATCGCTATCGCTGTGAGCTAGCATGTCGCTAGATCACATGCACTGGCCGTGTGCCAGCAAGTCCCTGTATAGTGTTGTTCAAACACCATTCGTGTAGTCATCTGCATGGTTTGGTTCCAAAACCAAATGTAGTGTAGAGGTAGTATTCACAAGTCAGAACCTGGTCAGAAAGAGCTAGAGCGAGCCGTGCCTTGTTGACCTCCCAATCTGCTAACCAACTGGGCAGTCCGGAACTCATGCTTTGCATCCTGCAGTTAGTAAGGAAGCAAAGCATGAGGCTCAGACTGCCCAGCTATTGGCNCATTGGCATCTACAATCTTGCGCCATGTTTGTGTCTTTGACCCGCCTGGCTGACTGACTCAAAACACAGCTGAGAAGCGCGTTACAGAACCATCATGAGTCAGGCTCAAACAGCGATCATGAGCACCTGTTGCAGGATGCGGCACAGCGTGCACTGGATTTTGGTCTGGGTCAGTATGCAGATCCCATCTTCCTTGGTGACTACCCAGACTCTGTCAAACAGAGAACCAGCATTCCTCTTTTGACAGATGCAGACAAGGCAGCCCTGAAAGGGTCTGTAGACTGGTTTGCCTTGAACCACTACACCAGCTACTATGTTCAGGATGATCCCAGCGGCGTGTCAGGACCACCAGGCTTCAACACCAGCTACTACTCGGCTTCTGGGAATGCTATTGGTGCCCAGGCTGAGTCTGTCTGGCTGTATGTGTACCCACCTGGACTCAGGTGAGGCTTATCAACTACACACACTTACCCTTTGCCCCTTCAGTCAGAACATTCTTGTATGTGCATGATGATCATGTTCACGCTTGCCGTTCAATGCCATAGTCAGGCTTGGTGGCTCTGTGTGTATGTGTATGTGTGCATGACAGTTTTGATGCTCTCTGGGAACGAATCGCCGACATTGGGCCGCACATAACAGTGTGACATTGCATCATGCTGTCAAACTGAGATATGGTCCTCAACGTGATGCTGCAATCCTGCATGCATGCACAGCATGTGAATGACCATTCAATTTACTAACCACCAAGTCTTCAAGTTCTGGCTTTCCCAGTGGTAGGCCTCTAAACTGTTGATCTGCAAACCATGATGAGGCTTCCAATGACAACTATGACCCTGTCTTTGTGAACTCTGGTTTCTCAAATGCTTAAGAGGTTTCCGGCGTTGTGGTCATTGCAAGTTATGTAGGTTGACATGGTGTTGTTGTTTGTAGTGAAGTTTTATACTACATCAATGAGAGGTATGGCGCTCCTGACATCATCATCACAGAGAACGGTGTAGACGTTCCTTACGAGAATGCCACCCCTTACTCCACAAATGACCAGTTCAGGATCAGCTACATCGAAAGCTACCTGGACCAGGCAAGAGTACCTTCTATGCACATTCGACACATGTCAAACTAGCTTTCATCTGCCATCAATCTTTCCCTTGCATGAGACTAGAATTCTAGCTGAAGTCATGGGTAGGGCTGCCAACATGTCCAATTGCTGGCCTTGCCAACTTTGTACCTCACCTCCCCCCCCTCCTCCCTCCCTCATGAGCCCACCAGTGCACTGCAAAAAGAGTAGCGGGTCATGCCCTGCCAGCATGTTGCATCATTGTGGCATGCATGCTGCAGCACCGTTCTGTGCTCTGCAACAGGCAAGGGTGCATTGCCAGTGACAAACAAAGCATTGCTGTTGGGCAAGCAGGCAAGAGGCATCCTGCATGCCATCGTTACAGGGAGTTCCAGCTCGCCAGAAACATGTAACATGGTACATCATCGCTGTGGTTTCCATGATTGCATCCACGTACTCTTCACACCCATCCCATCATGCGGCAGTAGCTCTGCTGCCTGGACACTGCAGCGTGGTGCCTGAGTGTTGTTTGTTGCTGTCTACCATGCATGCATGACATGCTCTGTGCCTCAGTAGACGTGCCAAGATGATCAAACTTGGTTCATGTGTTGTCATAGGCTCTGGCTGCCAAGAATGCGGGTGTCAAGCTGCTTGGCTACTTCTACTGGAGCCTTCTTGACAACTTTGGTAAGCAGTCACAGGCACATCAGCGTCTGACTGAATGCAAGCTGAGATGTTGAGCGTTTGCCAGCTTCTTGTGATCAGCCCGTGTAAGCTGATCACAAGTGCCTTTGAACAGCTTGCCATGTGTCGCCTGTGCTGTGCATTGCTCACTTGCCCAAAAATCCATATTAAAAGCAAATCGTGTACTATGCTGAAAGGTGTGCCCCTGTTTGATGGGCTTGCTAGGTTTGATGGAGCGCTAGTTTTGTCAGCATTACCCAGTGCGATGCTGAGCTCTGCTGTAATGCAGTCACTGAGCATGTAGCACAGCAGGGACAGTTGGCTGGTCAGCATGTACCATATGAAATGCAATGGCTACACTTGAAATGCTGTCATCCAATCACTCTGCTGTTCTGCCCAAAATAAGCATCTGTCTATCAGTGCATATGTGCATGTGTACACATGCTCCCTGACTGGACTGCACTGTGTTAGCATGGATATACACAAACGCATCATTGTATTGAAAGGATGTCCTAGGACCAGGCCTGCAGGCTAAAGAGTGGCATTCGGCCAGAGCGTTCATGTCACTGACTATAGCATGTATGTGTTGCAGAGTGGGCAAATGGCTACAGCTGCACCTTTGGGCTGGTGCATGTTGACTTTAGCTCTGCCAATTTGACAAGAACCCCCAAAGCATCTTTGTCCTGGATCTCAACCTATTTCTCCTAATCGGACCTCAGTGTGAAAGCAATCCTTATTGGTTCTGTTGTTGGTGAAACTGTCACTGTGTAGTGTGCAGGTTTGTGCTGTACAATACAATTTTGACCATTGCAAACCTGGAACCCAGTCAGGAAGCAGTCTATGGCTATTTTGGTAGTAGTGCCTTAACTTGTATTCAATGCACACGAACGTGCTGATACTCAGCATCAATGGCAGTTCTTGCTGTAGACAGAAGTTTGTTTTATCAGGCTGCGGTGAGCAAAGCTAGTAGAGCTCCCTCATTTTTTCAACGCTTGTGTGTTGTGGCAGTGCACTACAGATCTTGTGACTATACACTGTCACGCTGTTGTGCGGCACATTGTATTGCCATGCAAGAAGCGTTTCTGTACGTTTCTGTACATGCCTGAGAATACTGCATTGCATTGTTGTAAAGCTCCAAGGTTGATATTAGTTTGACGCATCAATGCAGGCTTTTGAAACACCGATCGGCTTGGAATCAATATTGGAGCTGCAACTACCATGTCTGCATCATGCATGACATGGCATGCACTTATATCTGGAAGAAGGTGGTGTGCAATGCACGGCTTGCTTGCCATATATTGTTGGCAGTACCCATGTACGTCCTGACTCCACCAACCACAAGCATCAAAATCAGCCTCATGAATGACAGGGTTGCGATCTGACAGGGGTCTCAGACCCACGAGACAGAGCGATTGCAAGGCTAGCAATAGGCTGAGCTGTCTTGAATCAGCTCTAGTCTTGGTTGCTTCACCACCAAGCCAACACTTGTCACTAATGTTTGTATAGCTCCCCTCAAAAACAGTCACGTTTGTATGCTTGTGACCTACATATCAAATAGCTTCTCCTCAACACATGGACTCTGTGTCCCTGACAACAACAAACAGCAGCAATCTGAACATACGCTATAGCTCGCTTCAGCCAGCAATCTTTACCAGTTCTATATGGTGTTGCGCTCAGGCCTATACTTGCTTAGCTGGCATGAAATCCGGGACAAGCAACTGCAAATATGTTGACGCAGTCTACGCAAGTGTAAGTTTGCTAGCTTATAGACAGTAATGTATCTGTTGCTGCTGCCTACTGCGGCATGCTTCCCTGTTTGATGGCGTATCGACGACGATCTGCAACTTGCTGGTCCTGATGTTTTATGCACTTGGGCCTGTCCATGTATTGTCTACGTGTTAGCGACATGTTGCCTGTATGTTGCGTACTGAAGTATCCTTACTTGCATCAGAATCTACATCACACCTCACTGCGCAGCGCTGCCACCAATCCAGGATCATCAAACTCAGGACCAATAGCAGTTGATGCCTGAAAGGCAATGTATTCTTCATCTGTCATAGTGGAGTCTTGTGGCTTTGCAAATGTCTTCTGATGCTTTTGCTTGGCAGCGAGAATGTTGGGGAATGTGATTGGTGGATACTTTTGCTGTGGTCCCTGAAGCTTGGTGGATGCTCGTGCATTTGCAAAGTAAGCTATGCTATACCTGTCACCCTACAAACCAACAGAACCATTGTGCGGTATGTCAAGGAGCAGACATGTCAGCACCTAGTGTATGTGAGGCTGTCAGTTGGATAGGCAAACATCAAATTCCAGATCACTGTGACATTGCGGCAGAGGCGGTCACATGCCTGACACATGTGCACATATGCTGACTTATGATGCATGTGCATTCAGCCAACATGTAGAATGAGAGTGTGTAAGTTTAGTGCCTGTGCAGTCAAGCACTCATCACGGTGTCAGTTTTGTCTGCGCTGTACATGACCCTGACAAGCTCACACCCTGATTGCAACAGAGGTCCAATGCTGGCAGGTAGCACAATTATGCAACGACAAATCGCCACTAGCTGTTGTGACAATCTACACACGTTGATGATCGTGTGATGTACGGCAATCATGCACAGCATGTGCCATTGGTGCAGCTTGCCATGTGTCTGCATGAAGGCATTCTCTATGTCAGCTTGCTGAGTGTGAGCACAGTCAGGAGCAAAATAAGTGCGCAGGTTGTGAAGTCAAAAACAAAGCTGCCCTAAAGCTATGGGGGGTATCTCAAGTTGGTGCAACTTGCACAGTAGCTGCAACGCTATCCTGACAATGCAGCCTGTACATGCCTTCATGTACTTTATCATACCGATAAGTCATCCAACAGGCATGTGAGCATTACCTGATACTCATCACGTCTGGGCATACGCACTCGATGATAGGTGGACTTCAGTCGACCATCGCTCCAGTACTGAAGGGCGTCTCCAATGTTGACTGTGATGGCGCCGTCTATAGGGNTGACCAACAAATGGCTGCTTCATGATCGCCATTGCTGCAGCGATTCAATCTCTTGACTTCAGCAAAACCAACCTGGCATGGTTGCTGCAGCCAGTAAGTTTGCTGGAGCATATGCTACGCCTGAGTGCACAGATGCTGACTTCATTGTCAAAGACACAACAGTCAAAGCACACAAGCTACTGCACATTAGTGCTGCAGTCTGCATGCNAACTGAGGCTGCTGAAGCTGTGCTTCACTCACATCAAAGATACCCCCTTGTACAGGAT